>PVKV010006152.1:0-107755 GCA_004027835.1 Alouatta palliata
TCAAACATGATTTGTTGAAAAAATGACCCTTCACTGAATTGCCTCTATCTTTGTGGAAGATCAGTTGACCATACATGTGTCCTACTATTTCCGAACTATCTGTTTTTCTCCTTTAATCCATGTGTCTATCCATCTGCGGATCCCACACTATCTTGATTATCGTCTCTTTATAATAAGCCTGGAAATCAGGGAATCTGAATCCTTTCACTTTGTACCTTTTCAAACTTGTTTTAGCTCTTCTAATTCTCTTGATTTTTCATTAAAATTTTAGAACTACCGTGTCGATTTCTAGTTTTTAAAAATCCCGTTAGAACCTTGGTTGGGTTTGTACTGACTCTGTTGATCTCTTAAGGCCTTGGAGTTTTGTTTTTGTTTTTGTGTTGAGACAGAGTCTCACTCTGTTCCCAGGCTGGAGTGCAGTAGCATGATCTCGGCTCACTGCAGCCTCCACCTCCCAGGTTCAAGCGATTCTCATGCCTCAGCCTCCTGAGTAGCTGGGATTACAGGCACAAACCATCATGCCCAGCTAATTTTTGTATTTTTAATAGAGACAGGGTTTCACCATGTTGGCCAGGCTGGTCTCGAACTCCTGATCTCAGGTGATTCACCTGCCTTGGTCTCCCAAAGTACTGGAATTACAGGCTGGCCTTGGAGATTTTAATCAACATTTTATTCCCGATTCTTGCCCCCAAGCCACAGTCCTTAAAAGCCTCAATTAAAAAAGACAAGTAAGTCAAGCTATCAAGGAGAAGGCTGAGAAGGGTTAGCCCTTATAAGTCTGCTGTGTATACAGATACCAAAACAGAAATCTTGTTAACACTCGACAATTCTGGTGTCAAAAATCCCACCGCCAAGCCCACTTTGGGGGAAGCTCTGAAGACTCTGGTTAAATGCCAGTGCTGAGGGAACAGGGTCACCCAGGGCATTCTTTATTGGCCTTTAGTAACTCAGCTGATGCCATGCCTCAAAGTGCTCGAAGGAGAGCAGATGTTGGTGGGGGCGGGAGCGTGAGCCTTGGAGCCCTGCAGGTCCTGGCTCAGATCCCAGTTCTGCCTCTGCCAACTGTGTGACCCCGGGCAAGCCACTTAATCTCTCTGAGCCTTGATTTCCTCCGCTATACCCCGAGCTGCAAGGCTGTTTTCAGGAATAGATACATCATGCATTTAACACAAAGTAAGGTCATCAGAAACAGGAAATATTTTATTATCATCGTTATTATTGGCCTGGGACCCAGACAGCATAAGGAGTGGAGCTTGGGGTGGATGGGCCTGGGCTGGCCCTGCAGGTGGGGTGTGGAGGCCACAGAGCAGCAGGAGGAACCAGGCGAGTCACTGCTCTTTGGGCGTAGATTTTACTTGCTTTGTTCGAGTTCAAGGGCATTTGAAGAGGTGAGTGGAGGGGATGGGGAGAGTGCAGGGGCTTACAGGATGGGGATGCTGGCTCTCACCTCCTGGGCCTTCCTTCCTTCACATCCACTAAGCACCTACAACACAGCAGGTCCTGGGTCTACTCACTGTGTCCAAGTGGCTGAGAGGCAGGCCCTGCCCTGTGGGGTCCCCATGACCTGGGTGGGCACTGTTTTGATGGAGTGGGCCGCCACACTGCAGGACTCAGCCCGTGCCCTCGGAGACAGCTTAGAGCAGGCCTCACACAGAGGGTAGGCTTGGCTGCAGTCATGAAGAGTGATCAGTTCACCCAGGAGACAAGCTGCAGAGGGCCCTCCAGATGGCAGGAGTGGCACGGACAGGACGTGGGGTCCTGCGTAAGTGTGGAGGCTGCGGTGCATGCCTTGGGGATGCTGGAGCTTAGCTGTGCTTAGTGAGAGGGAGACTGCGGGGAAAGAGGGTCAGTGTGCCAGCGAAGGTGCTCGATCCTCTGAAGACAGGAGGCCATCGAGGCGCCTCCACGGGGACTGGTGAGACCAGATCCAAGTACCAAAAGCATGATTCTGGGGACCAGGACTGGAAGAGGAGGCTGAATGAACAGCTTACGGGTGGAACAGAAGGGCCGGAAGATGGATGTGCAGTTTTCCCACCCAGCAATGTCACCACCTGGCTGTGGGCTCCAGCCTCAGTTTCTCCATCTGCAAAGGGGGGATTTCCCTGAGGGATCTTAGCAGCCCCTCCTGCTCTTGCTCCGAGATGCTGCAGAACTCCTCTCTGGACCTCTACACAGCTTTGCCTCCCAGGCCAGCCCTTGGAAGCGATGCTGGGTGAGGCTTAGAGGGTTTCAGGAGGAAGGGTTTCTGCGTGACCCTGCCACCCCCTGGCATGGCTGCGATGGCTAAAACTGAGGTGCCGTAGAATCTGGCTTCTGTGAGTTGTCCCATTAATATTCCCTCCAGGAAGCCCTGCCAGACAGGGAGGAGGCAGGGGGCAGATGGGGCACTGAGAGGCCAAGTAATCTGCTTAAGGTCACCCAGCAAAGCAGCAGCAAGCTGGACCAGGCCCCAGGCCTCCAGATGTCCAGTCTGATGCCCTGCCCACTGGACCATGAGGCCTTTAATGAGGCCACCTCCACAGGAGCTGTGGGCTGGCCCACTGCCCAGGGCCGGTGACTTGCCAGGCATCCCAATCAGCCACTCCGAAGAGGCCCTGCCCTTGGCGGCCAGGCACAGAGGCTAGGTGTGAGCATGCCAGCTGACACTGGAGGCTCTGCGAGGTGGTCCCTAGGTCCGAGCATGACCAACCCTCCATCCAGGCCCCCTGAGGAAGAGGGTTCTACATCCAGAAAGAGGCCAGCCATGTCTCAGGGGCTGGGGTGTTGCAGGCGTCATTACTCACAGGTCCTCCGAGTTGGGCCTCAGCACCCAGCCCAGGGCTCTGGGGGATGACCCCAGCCTGCTGGAGCTGCTGAGTGTGCAGCCCGTATTGCTGACGTCCATGGCCAGCACCGTCCGCTTCTTTACTCCATTCTGGAGCCCAGAGCCAGGGCTGCATGGTAAACTCTGGACCCAGGCCTCATGGACAGAAGAAAATACAGAGGGTCAGAGGGTGCAGAACTGAGCCTGGGGATGCCCTCCCGTCCTAGCATAGCTGACATGGGGAGATGGTGTCAAAGGCAGGGCTCAAATGGGGTCTCCTGGCTTCCAGGCCAGCCTCCTGCATTGCCCTATGAAGTCTCAGTTTTGTCTCCATCCCAGGAACCCCTGGAAAAGCCCCTCTGCTGAGCCATAACCAGGACCCGTGGGCACTGGTCAAGCTTCTGGGGGCTCCCTGTTTCCCTCTGGGCCTTGTTCTCAGGGTGGGAGCAGACTGCCCGGGGCTTCTGATCACGTAGTACAGGGCAGAAGAACACAGGGCAGACCGGAGCAGGTAGAGGGGCTGCAGCCCCACCCTCGTGCCACTGGTGGGACATGGAGCGTAGCGAGGGGCGGCTGCCCAGCCCCACAGCACTGTTTGAACCGAGGTTTGAATCCCAGCTCTCCACTTCTTCAGCCCTCACACTTTTGCATTGCCATTTGCATCTGGGAATTAGTAACATACAACAGAAGGACCTAGGAGACCCCTCTCCCCAAAGTTGAGTCTCCTGGGGACAGCCTGGGGGGCGGGCCCAGGTGCTGGGGCTCCAGGGCAGCCAGGAGCACGGCAGGCCTCGTGGCCGGGAGGTGGCTCTCTCTGCTTGCCTCCCGCCCCGGCATAGCTGGCAGCCGAACCCAGCAAGGCCTGGGGGTGCCATTTCTTTCCCAGGGCTTAACCTCCCCCTCCCCTTCCCTTTTCTCTCTTTGGTTTCAAGACCCCCCCACCCCCCAACACACACACCTCAAAAAGACTCAATTCATTTAATCCCCTCCCCCACCCTATCCTGGGCCCTTCCAAGAACGCTCCCGGCCTGGCCTGCCCCCCATTTCCCCTTGCCCCAGCCATTTAGGGGGTGGACAGGAGCCGGTCACTGAAAGAGGGGGCGAGGGAGGGGTAAAGTAAAAAAGCACATGCCCAACCACAACAACAAAACCCCCCAGCACCCCACATTATGCTCCACAAAGCTGGAAATACACAACAAGCCGGCATCTGTGTGGAATAATAAAAGCGGGTGTGGACGTGTCGTTCTCACAGGGCATTTGGCTGAGCCTGGGCAACGCGAAAGCATGCATAGTTAACGCTCCTGACTGTGTGAAACCCTTTGTCGAGGCACCGGCTCTGCGAGGGACCCAGGGCCCGGGGCTTGGCAAGGGCCCGAGACATTTCTTGGAATGGTTTCTTGTTCATCACTGACACTCGTAATGAGAAATTTATACACCATCCTAAGCGGATAAATTAATTTCAAACACTTTAGACTTTGGAAGACAATGGTTCCTGGCAGGACCCTTTATCACCCATTTTATTAAAAAAAAAAAAAAAAAAGAAAGAAAGGGGAGAGCAAAAAAAACCCTCAGGACATTGCAAACAAAACCCCTGTGCCCGGCTCTGGAGCTCGCAGTCCATGGCTGGGAGGACCCGCTCGGTCCCCATGTGGGCCGGGGGCCTGTGGGTCACTGTGAAACTTCATTAAAGGGTGTGCGGCTCCCCGGGCTGTCCCCTCGCCCCTGCAGAGCACAGCTTCCGCTCACCCCTGGCTCGGTTTGAAGTTGGCATTCTGGCCAAGGAGTTGGGTTTCTCAGGCTGCGTTTGTGAAAGGTAATTAAATTGTGATAATGTTTCCATTCAGACCCTGGCTTGGGTGAAGCTTGGGGACTCGTCGGACAGGCATGTTCTCGCTGTCCACCAAACACGCAGGCCAGCCTGGCGAGAGTCCCTGCCAGGGACCAGGGGGGGTGTCCTGAGCTTCCCACCCACCCGGGGACCGGCCTGCTCCAGCCATGTGCAAGGGAGAGCCGTCAGGAGGAGCAGGCAGCGGCGCGGGGTCTCTGCCTAGAGTCCCCTCTGGGTGGCATTGCTGGTGCACTTGCTGGTGACCTAGCCAGTCACTGTGAGTGTCAGAGGGAGCAGGAAGGGTGCTGGTTTCTGCGTGGGCATGAGCGGGGTTCTGTCTCAGGACCCAGACCCCTCGGCTCCCTCCCTCTGCTGGTCAGGAGGGCGTGCAGAGCTGCTTGAGTCTGCACCCCACCTGCCCAAGCTTCCCTCCTGCAAACCTCTCCTCCTGGCAGCTCCCAGCTCTCCTCTGACCCTAGCGCCTCCAAATGCCACCCGCCCTTCACTTCCACACCCACCTGTTCAAACGCCCCCAGTTACCGCTGCTCAGCAGCTCTCAACCTTTGCTGAGCTGGAGCACACATAGAAAATTAGTGACTTGACCAGACACAGTGACTCATCCCTATAATCCCAGCACTTTGAGAGGCCGAGGAGGGCTGATCATTTGCGGTCAGGAGTTTGAGACCAACTTGGCCAATATGCCGAAACACTGTCTCTACTAAAACACACACACACACACACACACACACGCACTAGCTGGGTGCGGTGGCGGGTGCCTGTAGTCCCAGCTATTCGGGAGGCTGAGGCAGGAGAATCGCTTGAACCTGGGAGGTGAAAGTTGCAGTGAGCCTATCGCACCACTGCACTCCAGCCTGGAAGACAGAGCGAGACTCCATCTCAGAACAACGGGCAAACAAACAAAAATTAGTGGCTTATTCAGTGCTTTGGAGTCAAGAGAAGACATCATGGGTGCTATGGGGGAAAATTATATTTTCTTTACTTTATAACATGATGCTAAGAAAATGAAAATAAAACGTAAAAGGGAGCATAACAAATAACAATTTATATAAGTTTCCAAAATAAATTTTAAAAAACTATTAAATGAGAAGCAGCTGCTTCCATGAGCAAAACTTGCTTTCTTTTTGAGACGGAGTCTCGCTCTGTCACCCAGACTGTAGGACAGTGTGCCTGCAACCTCTGCTTCCCAGGTTCAGGTGATTCTCCTGCCTCAGCCTCCCAAGTAGCTGGACTACAGGCGCGTGCCACTACGCACAGCTAATTTTTTGTATTTTTAGTAGAGATGGGGTTTCACCATGTCAGCCAGAATGATCTCGATCTCCTGACCTCATGATCTGCCAGCCTCGGCCTCCCAAAGTTACAGCCTTCCTGGGGTTACAGGTGTGAGCCACTGTGCCCGGCCTGCTGTTGTATCAGGCTTAATGCTTAAGGTGGCCTCATGGGATTCCAGAGCAAGAGGTTTTTTTATTTGTTCTTTCTTTATTATTTTTTAAATTTTGAAATAGTTACAGACTCACAAAAAGTGACACAAACAGTACAGAGAGGTCCTATCCACCCGTTACCTAGACTTCACCCATGGTAACAGCTTACATCACCACAGTACATTTCCAAAACCAGGAAACGGATCAAGAGTTTTTAAAGGCAAGGCCTTCACCCCCTTGAATGCGTAGTGTAAATTCACACAAGCAGGTGATTGAAATTTAAAACCAACTTACAACCATTGAAGCTAGATTTTAAAAGCCTAACAACTGCCCTTCCTTTTCTTTCACTGACAAATGTGATGTGGAAATGTCTGACTGGAAGTGGTTATCCCATCCTGCTGGAGTGTGTGTGTGTGTGTGCGTATGTGTGTGCGTGTGTGTGTGTGCGTATGTGTGTGCGTGTGTGTGCGTGCGTGCGCGTGTGTGTGAAGTGTTTTTCAATGACGATGCAGCAGCTCTAGTTTTTGTGGTTGGCTCCGTGGCTCGCCCCTGGTGCAGGCATGGCTGATGGGGCCGATGGCCTACTTGACTGCAGTGGGGCCTTCAGGCTGGCCCAGATCTGTGCCCCAGGGAGCTCCTGCTCAGCTCCACCCCTCTACCCCCACCCCGACTCCTGTTCCTGCCTGGCCACCCTGCATCTCCAGCTGCTAGGACACGAGCCCTTCAGCCGTGCTGTTAGCCAGCTCCTACTGTTTCTTCACATCTTTGTTTCATCAGTACCTCCTCCAGGAAGCCCTTTGGGATTTGTCTCATCTTTTCCCTCATGTTGTGGTGACCTCTGTCATCACCAGATCATACCACATAGTTCTTTCTGTTAATTGGTCTGTCTGCCACAGAAGTGTGGCATCCTGAAGGCATGGCCAGGCCTGATTCTTCTTGGTGCTCCCAGCACCCTACTCATGGCCTGGCACACAGTAGATGCTCCATGTTTGTTAAATGCAGAAACCTCAGCCAAGGGCTTGATGTGATCACTCATTCTCTCCCTGAACAGTGCCCGTGACAGACAGTTAGTTCCCTGCTTTGCAAACTCCTTCAATGTGCACAATTGTTAGAAGGGTCTTCCTGGAATGGCCCAAAGGATCCTAGTCCCAGCTCTGCCCTCTGGAGTATTTTCCCAGGCACCCCTGATTCCTCAAGCAAGCTCATCTGAGGCCCCCGTGCTCCTAACACCAAGTCCTCCTTTGGAACCTGGGCTCTTGTTTAGGCTGCTCAGGGAGGAATGGCCCCCATTGGGGAGGGGAGGGGCAGTCATGAGCTTAGTGCCTGGGCCATCACCTGCCTCAAGCATCCCTCCTTCTCCAGGGCCAACAAAGCCCCTGCTCTTCAGGAGCCCTCATCTAGCTGGGGACAAGTAAACACACAGAAAAGCAGAGTGTGGTCTGGCCACCCTGCTGCCTGTTGTCAGTTTCCCCAGCGTGCAGTTGCCTCTATTCCTGAGGCCTTTTCCTTGAAGGCCTCTGCTGGACCAGCTGCCCTCCTCCCTAGCACCCCTCCTCTACACATCCTCCTCCCCAGCTCTCCCTCCTCCCCCACTCCCCCTCCTCTTTCGCTTTCTCTTCTCCCCCACTCCCCCTCTCCCCAGTTCCCTCCTCCCTAGCTCATAGTCCTCCCTGGCACCACCTCCTCCCCAGGCTCCCCCGATCCTAATCCCCTTCCTCCTCTCTAATTCCCCCTCTGCCCCACCTTCTCCACCTCCCCAGCTCATCCTCCTTCTCAGTTCTCCCCACCTGCTCCCTCTTCTCCTTGGCTTTTCCTCATCTCCATTCTCCGTCCTCAATCCTCCTGGGCTCTCCCTCCTCCTGGACTCTCCCTCCTCCCTGACTCTCCCTCTTCCCTGATTCTCCCTCTTCCCTGATTCTCCCTTCTCCCTGATTCTCCCTTTACCTGGATTATCCCTCCTCCCTGACTCTGCCTCCTCCTGAACTCTTTCTCCTCCCTGTCTCTCCCTCCTCCTGGACTCTCCCTCCTCCATGTCTCTCCCTCCTCCTGGACTCTCCCTCCTCCCTGTCTCTCCCTCCTCCCTGACTCTCTCTCCTCCTGGACTCCCTCTTCCCTGACTCTCCTGATCTAACCTGAACCTCCCTCCAGTCAGTGCCCTCCCAACCCTGTGTGTCTTCTTCAGAGCTCTGGGCCGTGTACTGCCCAGGCTCAGAATATAAATGACCACCTTGTATTAGGAGTGATGTGACTTTGATACTCAAAGTCTCTGTGCCTCAGTTTTCCTCATCTACAAAGTTCGAATAGTGACAGCAGCTGCCTAATAGGATTGGTAAGAATTAGACTAGGAAATATATGCAAAGAGTTTAGAACAATGCCTGACACTCAATAAATGTCTTAGCTATATTAGCATTTTCCAGAATTGTCTAATTCATTTTCTTGTGTATTTTGTAATTGTTTGCTTCCCCTGGCGTCATTACTTTCCCTGGCCTGGAAGGGCAAGATCCCCCTGGGTACTGTTATTCCCATGGTGTCAACAGAACCTAGAATGTGCAAGGTACATATTAGGTATTCATTGGACATCAGTTGAATGAAGGAATAAACAAAAGCCTGAAAATGATTCCTCCCTGGCCTTCTCCAGGCTCTTGAGTGTCTCAAATGTAGCAACAGGAGCTGCTGTTTCACACACAATTCCAGGAAAAGCTCTGGTGGATTTCCATTCAAATTCTGCCTCCACTCCCTCCTAGACACGTGGCCTTCGGCGGGTCATGCAGCCTGTCTAAGCCCCTCAATTGTAAAGCAAGAATATAAAACTGCCCTAACCTCATGGAGTGGTTGTGGGGATTACGTGAAAGTCAGTATATTAAAAGCCTGATGATTTTTGTGTCCTGCTGAGTTGTTCTTTCTGTCACCTGAATATTTGGTAAGTGCATTCTCTAAGTCCTTACTGGATGCATTGATGATAATTCTCTGGGGCAGGAGCACTTCACAGGAACCAAGCTCGGAGCCACTCTGCTGGACCCCTCAGCCAGGCTGACGTGGGGCCAGTGGTCACTCCTGTTTGAATACAATTATTTAACCAGCTCAAAGTCCAGTGACCTGTTCTACTGTCCCCTAAGCATTTCCTGACTTCCTCCACGAGCCTGGTGGAGCCTAGGAATGATCCAGGTGATGGTATCATGGACCCAGCACCTCTAACATGAGAAACCCTTGCAAATACTTGCTTAAAATAGACATACTTTCTGTTGGCTACTGGCTGTGACCTCTGAAGCACTTATGTCCACTGAGAGAGGAAAAGGGGAATTTGTCATGATCTTTCCTCAGGAGAAACACATTCCTTCCAAATTCTTTCTAAATCCTTCTCCAAATTTTAGAAGAGAATGTAGCTGGCTTCTAGGAGAAGGAAAAGAAAAGTAGTGGTTTCTTTTTTCGGCTCTCTTAGAAAGCCGCATGCATTATCTCATGTGAGTCTCACATACGGTATTTATTATCCCATTTCACAGCTGGGGAAGGCAGGCTCAAGGACTCATACAAGGTCACGAAATCCAGAAAGATTCTCTCCCAGCTCCATCTAGTTCCAAACCCTGTTCTCTTTCCCCAGGACCATGCTGCCTCCCACCAGCTGCAGTTGCTAAAAATATGCTTGCTTCCTGTCTGGGGGATGATCAATTTGGTTGTGTATTCAGGCTCAGCTCTCCAGGATTCCTCGAAGGTTCTTGATGGAGGGGCTGTGTTCACATCCACAAATTCCCCTGGTATCCTGAAGGGTCATTTGTCTGGGCCAACAAGCTGGAGCTGACTTGAGGCCACCACATGCTCTTCAGCCCTCCCCTCCTGATCTCGTGGCTGTGCTTCCCTCTCTGTGATGTGGGGCCGGCACCCCTGCATGGGACAACCCTTCTTTTGGCTGCCACAGGGAGCCACAGCCCTCCCTTCTCTGAGTCCTCACCATGTGAAAAGTACTAAGCCTTCAACATGCTCTTACTCACAGCAGCAATGGCCAGTAAATGAGAAAGGCCTCATTTCAAATAAATAATGGCCATCGTTGACAATGGAAGTATAAACATGACTGAATACATGAATTGCTCACCATCGGCCCTGTCAATAGACACTTGTGGTCCAAGGCTGACGCTCACAAGAGGACAATGAGCAGCATTAGCTGGCAGGGGGGCAAGTGCTGGGGGTCAGCTAAACTGCAAATCAAGGGAGGGAGGCTGGCATGCCCTCAACCCCAAATCCACATAACAGGGTGACTGGGTCAACTTAATTGCATTGCTCAGGAAAGCAGCAATCTGAAAGTATGGGCTATGCTCCCATCCTGGGTGGGAGAATGCTTTCTCTGTTTAGTTCAAAACAGACGGGTCCTTGGGAGACGGATACACATATGCCCCCCAACCACACACACACAAACACACACCCATGCACACAGGCATGCACTCGTGACACTACACATGCATGCACATGAGCTCACATGGATATGCACGTGTGTGCACACATGCCTGTGTGAGATCCACTCAGATTTTTCAAAGGACCCCATCCAGTTGTGAGTTTCCCTACACTTTATCACCCAGTACTGCTTTCTCTTACAGCCAGAAGTCTCAGGAATTGACCAGTTCAACCCTCTTCTTTCCTGTTTTACTGGCAATAAAACGAGGCCAAGAGAGGGGCAGCAACCCTCACAAGTGACACATGATGAGATGAAAATGCTGAGTGGTCTCTGGGTCTCCACACTTGCAGCCCGGAGCCTCGCTTGGATGTCCTTGGGTCGCTAGGATGTCCTGGCTCCAGGCTGCACCCTGTCTGTGAGGGGAAAGAGAGATCCACAGGAGAAGGTAATGAAATGGTGAATAGTGCGGGAGAGGTTCCTGAGAAGTTGCTGGAGGCCTAGACACCGAGCTGGACATTTTCTGTCCACAGTCTTCTTTAAAACTCCTACAACACTGTAAGAGGAAAGCCACCATTAATTTACGGATGGAGAAACTGAGTCTTGGAGAAGCTAAAGCTCTTGCCCAAGGTCAGAGTTCAGCAGCAGAGCTGGGTGGGGGTTTGGGGTGTACTCAGATCTGCTTCATCTTTCTGCTGCACCTGGGCGTGACCCCCAGGCCATCATCATCCCTGAGGCAGAGCGGCCCCATGGGCCGCCTCTCACCCTGTGCACAGAAGTGGGTGTGAGCCCCAGCTTGGCCATCTGCCTTCAGGCCCAAGCACCTCCTCTCCTAGTCCCTTCCGTCTAGACAGTGCTTGTTCCCAAGGCCAAGCTCGTGCAGACCCAGTGCTGGCTCTCCCCGCCTTGTTCCTGGCCATCCAGGAGCCTGCTGAAAGCCCAGCTCTCCCATCCTCAGCCAGTGGACGCTATCTACTGAGTTCAGAAGTATCCAGGCACCGTCCTTCCCGTGTGGTCTCGCAGCTGTTCTGAGCTTGGTGTCCTTACCTATGAAGTGGTCACAGTAGTACCTATCTTGCAGGTCTTCAGGGAAAACAATTGAGGCCACATCAGCCAGCAGGATCTCTCCACACAAACACTCCTTCCCTTTCCTGCTTCATTCTCCCCAGTGGGAGCTGGAGCGGTCATAGCCACTGACCCTACACTGGGGTCAGAAGAGGGCCTGCTGCCCGCCAGGACCCTGCTGGGGGTTCTCCTGTGGGTTCAGGATTCCCTGAGGGTTGAGGCTCCCTCCTGTGCCCCCTCCTTTCCCTGTGTCTGGAGCGGCCTTTCTAACCGCCTTTGACCAGGTGTGCCCTCCAGTCCTTATGTCTCAGATCAAGTGCACCTCCCCCAGGGAGTGCCCTGAACCTGCTGCATTAGGCCCCCTCCAAAGGGCGCTCCCAGCCGAAAAAGAGTCATTCCTCTTCATTGAAACTGTCACTGTCTGGGTCCCCCTCCACTGTGAACCCCTGGGGAACACAGGCTAGGCCTAGTGAACCCCTGGGGCTCAGGTAAGGTCTTCCAGATGAGTGCGTGGCATTCTGGGGCCTGAAACAAAGTGAGTCCTGGGCAGGTGTTGGCTGGAAGCCTGAATGGTGATGGTGCGCATGGGAATGGTGATGGGAACAAATGATGCTTCCAGAAAACAGGGGTGGGAAACGCACCAAAGAAGTAGGCACGCACCTCATCTTCCCTGACAGCCTCAAATTCAAAGGCAACTCCAGTTTCATCCAGGACCATTCCGTTATCCACAGCAAGGGGTAATAGTAGTGGACGCCTACACGCTACTGCTTCCTACCTACAGGACGCTGCACGAAGCACTTCACACCGAACCCACGGAGTCCTCACAGCCCGATATGACAGAGGTGTGAGAGAGTCAGCTCGGGCCACCATAACCCAGCACCACAGGCTGGGGGCTTTGACAGCAGAGGCTTACTTTCTCACAGCTCTGGAGGCTGGCAGTTGGGGATCAGGGCACCAGCATGGTGGAGTTCTGCTGAGACCACCTTCTCTGGGCTCATGAGGTCTCTCCTTTGTGTGCTCAGAAAGGGAGGACAGAGCAAGCCCTCTGGTGTCTCTTCTCATTTCAAGCCAGGCGTGGTGGCACGCACCTGCAGTCCCAGCCACTCAGGAGGCTAAGGTGAGAGGGATCGCTTGAACCCAGGAGTCCGAGGCTGCAGTGAGCTATGATGGTGCCACTGAACTCCAGCCTGGGTGATGCAGTGAGACCCTATCTCTTTAAAAAAGTAAATAAATAAAATAAAAATTGAAAAGTTATGATTCCATCATCAGGGTCCTATCCTAATGACCTCATCTAAACCTAATCACCTCCCAAAGACCCCACCACTTCAAAATGCCATCACATTGGAGGTGAAGCCTTCAACCTATGAATTAGGAAGAGACGCAATTCAGTCTGGAGCCATCATAAATGACATTGGTCAGTACGGGCTGGGTTGCACTGTGGTCGCAAAAAAATCTCAGTGGCTGAAGACAACAGAGGCTTGTTTCTCACGTGTGCTGCATGACCAGCACAGGCTGACAGGGGGCTTGTGCTTTTCGTCAACATTTCATGGTCGCCACTGAGGTGGTGGGTGGAAGGGGGTGTGGTGAAAATGCAACAAATCACTTCTATTTCATTGGCTACAAAAAGTCACAACACCATGTGTAAGTTCAAAGTAGATACAGGAACAAAATTAATTCTGTGACTACTCCAAGTGTGCTTAAAAGAATATGTTGTCCAAAAAAAGGCAGAGAAGTGTGATCCTCCTTTGTGCTCAGGAGAAGCAGAATATTTGTGGACAGCCCAAATAATCCATACGCAATTTTATCCCCATTTTACAGATAGATAAACTGAGTCAAAGATAAAGAGAAGTTAAGCAAGTTTTCCTAAGGCCACTCAGCCAGTAAGTGGTGGAGTCTGGATTGCCCCAGGAAGCCTAGTGGTAGAGTTTGCACCCTGCCCACCAGTCTGGGTGATGCCATCAAGGCAGCTACCAGCACTCTCCAAGGCCCTCCTGCAGCCAGGCCGTCTTCCACGAGCTCAAAGAGAAGGCTGACGAGAATGGCATACTCAGGCACCACCTATCCCATTGGCTTCTTCAGTCTCATCCCCAACCCTGGAGCTGCCGCTGTCATCTGGGCAACACAGAAAGTATGTCATCTATCAGACTGGATTGAACTGCGTTAAAGACAAGAGACTGACTCCACAGCTCCCCTACAGCCAGTCACTGGCGTTCACAGCACTGAAGCACCTGGAGTGTTCCCTGACAGCTTCAAATTCAAAGGCAATCCTCTCTGTTCCCGTAGGTAACTCCACAGTCCTCAGCATGTGTATTTCACTCCTTAACACAGAAAACCCTGTGGCTCCAATCCATGGTCCTTTAGACCCACCACGTTCTTTTCTCCACATGCACCAGGAATGAATCCACTGGCAAATCCAAATAAACAGGAAGGGCTGGGCCCTGGCTGCTGGACATCTCTGCTTCCCTCCACCTGCTCTTGCAGCTTGGCATTGCTGCCCCCAGCACACTGCTGGTCTCCTGGATAGCTTCTTCTTAAGTATGGGTACCTCAGTGCTCAAGCCCAGCTTGGCCACCTCTCTGTTAGCATCTTCAGGGTCCAAGGAGCCTCTCGATGTAAGTGACTCAAATTTAAAATGTGCATAGAGTTGGATTGAAGAGCATTGCATGAACAAGAACCCCTCATCAAGATGTAAATTGCATCCTGGGCTCATGGCTCAACAGGGTGCTGGATGGGATGTGAGTGAGGCTTCTGGCCACTTCTCTTTAAGTCTGTGTCTGGCCGATCTGGGAGCCTAGTCTGGAATGGATGGGCAGATGGATGGATGGATGGACGGTGGTGGTGTAATCCTATGCAGGTACCTACCATGCCTTTTCAGGACGATGAGTTCATCGCCTCCTGGCACGTGTTAGATCAGGAAATGCTTCTTGAGTGAATGAATGAGATCTTGCCACTGAGGGAAGTTCTTGGAAGTTCCCCAACTCTTTTCATAGCCTCCACCAAGTGCATGACTCCCCCTGACTGAAGGGAATGTGCTGTACCCGGCGTTATTTACTGCAGCTCTGCACGTGAGGTGCAGCGGAAGCGCATAGGAGCCTCAGAGAACGTCTTTTGGATAGCTTATCTCTTGGCAAGATTAAGCCGGCTCTCCACAGAGGGGCCCGTATTGCAGGCCTGCGGGGAGGGCTGGGCCTGCCGAGTTTGCACCTTTTTACCCGGCATCTGTCCCTGGGATCAGGAGAGCCGGGAGGCTGGATTAGATGGGTCAGCGCCCTGATTGACAGTGACACTTCCTCCCGTGCCCCCGCCTGCCCCCCAGCCTCTCCCGCTGTTCCTCTCCTGCCTCACCTGGGCCCCATCCTGTTCCCGAGAGCGGGCGATGCCTTCTAATCTCCTTACCAGGAAATTATTTTCCTGGGTGTGAAATCCCTGTCCGAGGGGGAGGGCAGCAGATCAGTCCTGCCCTAGCCTCCAGGCTGACCGCAAGGCCGTCTCCTGGAGACATCTGGCATGGCAGCAGGCACAGTCACCATGTTAGAGGTGGGCAAAGCCTGGGCACTGCTACCCCCAAATGTGACCCTGACCTCTGGGGTGGGCTGTTCCCAAACTACTCCCTCCTGTCTCCATTCAAGGGACTTTTAGAAAATGATCCATGTCTGCCCGTTGGTGACTGTTCCCTCCAGGAACAAGTGGCATGGGGCTGGGGCTGGGGCTGGGCAGAGCCTGACCCTGGTGGGGGTGAGGATGGGGACCCAGCCTTGGCCCTGCACCAACTATTGTGTGATTCTAGCTATGTCCCAATCTCTGGGACCTCAGTTTCCCTCCGACTTAACCACAAACTGACTCTGAGGGCAGAGGTGGGGTCTTCTTCGCCTTCTGCTCCCAAGTCTCCAAGCATGTAACATTGCAGAGACGATGGCTGGGGAAGCAGTGGCGCTGTCATCCCCTACTACATTCCCCAAAGGGGCTCAGGTACCCCAATGGCATGTTTTGAACAAACATGTCACTCTGATCATTATTAAGACCATGAAGAAAAGCCTTAAAGGAAGCAGCCTGAACAAACGAGGGCCAGTCCATGTGATTCACAGCATGACATATCTGTGCCTAGACCAAGAGATGAGCAGATAAAGAGGAGAATGGGTTGGCTTTTGAACATGCTTGGTTGCACCCCACCAGTCAAGACCCTCCACTGAATGATGGGGGCTGAAGAGGCAGCACAGGGCACTGGTGAGGCCATTTATTGGCTGTGTGACCTTGTACTATTTACTTAACTTTTCTGTGCCTGTTTCCTTCCTTATAAAATGGAGGTAATGGTCAGGTATGGTGGCTCACGCCTGTAATCCCAACACTTTGGGAGGCCGATGAGGGCAGATCATGAGGTCAGCAGATTGAGACTATCCCGGCTAACATGGTGAAATCCCGTCTCTACTAAAAATACAAAAAATTGGCCAGTCGTGGTGGCAGGCACGTGTAGTCCCAGCTACTCGGGAGGTTGAGGCAGGAGAATCACTTGAACCCGGGAGGCGGAGGTTGTGGTGAACCGAGATGGCACCACTGCACTCCAGCCTGCGTGGCAGGGCGAGACTCCATCTCAAAAAAAGAAATAGACAAATAAAATTTAAAAAATGGAGGTGGTAACGATATCTACTCTTTAAGGATTTCAGTCCATTAATATGTGTAAAATTTTTAGAATGGTCCCTGGGGCAAAATAAGCACTTTGTCATGATAATATTAGTTTTATTGTGCTTACCGAAGAGAAGCGCCCAGCACATTTTTACTGTAAACCTGTTGTGAGTTGAACTGCGTCCCTACAAAAGCGATGTGGAAGTCTAGACCCTGGTCCATGTGACCGTGACCTTGCTTGGAGATGGGATCTTTGTAGATGTAATCGAGTAACTGAGTAGATCCTCCTGGACTGGGGTGGGCTCTGTGCAATGTGACTGTGTCATTGGAAGAGGAGAAGAGGCACAGAGACGCACGCACAGGGGAAAGAGCCCATGTGATGACAGGGGCGGAGGCGGGAGCGATGCCATGGCAGACCACAAAGTGCCAAGGACTGGCGTCCACACCAGGAGCCAGGGAGAAGCAGGGAGACTTCCACCCAGTCTCAGAGGAGGCAGGCCCTACCGCCAGCTTCATCCTGGACTTGTGGCCTCTAGAACTGAGAGACAGACTTTTGTTTTCAGCCACCCTGTCTGTGGCACTTTGTTACAGCAGCCTAGGAAGCTAATATGACAACCAAACAAATGACGGCAGACTGGGCAGGAAGTCCCCAGCAAATGGTAGCTGCTCATTTAGGGCCGGCGGATCCATGCTGTGGGAGGTGGAGGATGTCGGGGAGCCGGATTCAAAGAGGGCTGAGCATCTGCTCCCCACTCGCAGGCCTGGCCACGGGCTCCGATGGGGCTCACAGGGACCCGCAGGGCTGGCCAGCCTGTGGGAAGCACCGCTTCTGCTTTCTGTTGTGCATATCTGACCTCGTGGCCGTGGGTCAGCCACCAAAGGTAAAGAGGATGTAGCCATGGGGACTTGCTGACAGAATCAAGGGGCTCCAGATCAGCAACACCTCCAAGGGGATGCAGCTGCCTTTGAACCGAGCATTCTGGACGGACAGACAGAAAACAGGCCCTGGGATGGGTTCTCTGTCCTCCCTGAACATCTCTCCCCCTCACTCAGGTCCCCCTTACAGAATACTCTGCCCGCTGTCACACCTACTTGGTCCAAACACCTTGAATCTTAGCAAGAGCCCTGGAGAAGTATTTTGGAAGCTCCATGGAGGGTGCTGAGACCCCAGAAGAGAAGGAGCATCCCCGTGTGCTCTCCGGGCTTGGAGTGGGGCATTTACGCAGCGTATCCTTAACCTTCACAGCAGACTTGGTAGGAGGGCACCACTATGCCTGTCTTACAAATGTGGAAACTGAGGCTTAACTGCATTAAGCAACTTGTCCAAAGGCGCAAACTAAGCCAAGGCCGGAGTTAGGCTTTGACACTGGCTCCCTCTGACCTCACAACCTGAGTCCTCTACCTGCTGTTTGCCTTTTTAAGGTGAAAAATTTCCCTTCTGACTCTTCCAAATCCATCTGCTTACCTGGAAATCCCTTTCTCTTCCCAGTATTTAGGAAAGCCAGCGCCATGAACAATTTCTTGTAGGTGCTATTCCAAGTCCCCTCCCAAACCAGTCAGCATTTTTCCCAGGGCCCTTGAAATGTCAGGCTCTGTAGAAAGAGCAGATGCAGAAACTGGGGATGGCAGGAAAAGTCCTGGAGTGTGAATCCTACACTTGTCTCAGTTGTCAATGTTCTCCAGATCCCTGGGCAAGAGGCAGGAGCTTCCTGTGCCTTCGATGCCCTGTGTATGAGTTACCTGTTGCCAAGTAACAAACTGCCCCAAACTTGGTGACTGCAAAGCACTGATTTGCTCAGGATTCTGTAGCTGCGGCAGGTAGGTCTTGCCAGCCCCGTTAATTCAGTTCATTCAGAGGCTTTCTAGAGGTCCATGATAGCCCCTCGCTGGCCTCTAGCCAAGGCTGCTGGAGGCCAAGCCCCAGCATGCAAGGCTCATCAGCCCTCTACCGGCCTTACCTCGGCCCAGGGTCAACGTGGGAGGGTCACAGGGAATGTATACCAGGAAGTGGCATTGACAGGGGGCATTTATGTAAAAATCTGCCAAAAATCTGTATGTCCCAAATCAAACATTCTAAAACGCAGAAAAACATTCCTAGATCAGGTCGTTTTTCTGTCATTGTTTCTGATGAAATAACATTCATATAGGGCTTTATGACTGACAAAGACATCACTTCTACCGTAATGACACTGTTCAATGTTTCCACCGACCCTCCGAGCGAGGTGTCATGTAAATTGGAGAAGCGGGATTTAAGCTAAAGCAACTTGTGCAGACCCAGGTTAACAAGCAGGGTGGGGGCAGGACCCAGGCCAGACAGCACCTGAAGCCCATTTCCCCTTTCCACATGGACACGTCTGTCCCTCTGAGTTACTGTCGTCCTCGGGCCCTGCCAGCCCAGGGCTCAGCACAGGCTGAGGCGTGCTTCGTAAGGGGCTGCCTTACAAGGAAGTCAGAGCCATGATGCATTTATCCAACCATCCTGAAGTCTGGAAGAGAGGCGAGATGGGCATCTCATGTTGGAGAGCCAGCCTTGCTGCCCCACCCAGGGACCCTTCCCGTGGGCAGTGCACAGCTGCAGTGAATCACACGCCTACTGTCCGATGAGTCTCCACGAGAAGCAGCTCAAGAGCTGTGGAAGGAGAGGGTCCTGGAGGTTAGGCTGGGGCCCCGGGGAAGGCTGCAAATGCTGGGATTCCTCAGCCGCAGCAGCCAAGTCGAGTGGCCTGGTGCCCTTGTTTCCCTGCTGGGTGTGATTCCACAGCACCGGAGCAAGCTGCGGCTGTGCCGTCACCAGCCTCAGAAAGTCCCTCTCTGGACCAAGGCCTGCTTCCTACTATAGATTTGCGCTTCCGTCTCATACAGGATCTCATTTGGGACGCATTGTTCCTTCTGGCAGTGACGCCATCACCTGCTTCTAGAAGAGAACCTGCCCATTCCTGCGGGCGGGCAGCTGCTGAAGAGGGAAGATTCATTGTTTAGAACTGCTAGTATAAATAACGTGTGCCGCCTGCGGGAGGAAAAAGAGGCTACTCTGCGCTCCTGAGCTGCTTCTCAGGGAACAGAGAACATTCCAGCACATCTTTCTTTCTGGATTGATTTCTGGTCACACATACGTATGGACACAGATGACACACTGAAGTGAGGCCCCCGGCACACATCTGATGTCCAGGTGTCCGTCTACGGAGTGTGTGCACACCGCATGCAGTGACACTTTACATGGGTGTGTATGTTGTATGTGTACCTTCACATGAAATCTGTATACAAGCACCATGTATATGCATACTCTGCGTAAATGTGGTTAGACACACGCACCTGGTGTCTATATGCCATTTCTATAACGAGGCAGGTCAGCTCTGGACGCATGCACCCGTACGCGTTATGTCCACACCTGCACCCACAGCATGTGTTTGCGTGTGCTGTAGGAGTGTCTGTCTATAAATACACAGTGAGTCCTGTGTGTATGTGCTCATAAATATGCAATATGTTTACTCTAAATTCCTTATAAACACACAGCACACAGGCATGGGCACATGAATGCATTTGTGTGTGTGTGCACGTGGACACTGATGTGCCCATTTCTGTCTTTCAAAGTCTGCTGTAGCCTGGGCCCGCCCTGCCTCGGCCCCAGTTTTCCCCTCTGTTTGTAAACAGTCCTGGCGCCGTCCCTCCATCACAGCTTAATAGATATTGCGCCTGAGCTCTTCTAATCCTCCCATAATTCAATCCCCTAATCACAGAGCCTGATCTCTCTGGAATATCCGCTTGGAAAGGAGAGGGGATGTGGCTGGTCCCATGGCTGTTGGAAAGAAGGGACTCACACTTCCCTCGTTCCGCCCAGATACCATGGGGCGCTCCAGGTGTGACTGAGCTTGGGACCAGGGTACTGTGAGCCTGCTGCAGGCCCTGGGAGAGGGCTCTACGGATTTCCATGACACCTGGCACCTCCTCCAGGAAGCCCCTCACCCCACTCTCCCTGGCGCTGCTCTGAATGGACCTAGCACCCCACTGGACTGAAGTCTTGGTCTCCATGTCTGCCACCCAGCAGCTGTCTCTGATGTTCAGGCTGGGAGTGGTGGGTGGGGATATAATGTCTCTTCCGTACTCCTCAGGTCCTGTGAGGAGGGATTCCTGCCAAGCACCCCCGGCCTCTTTCCCCAGCTCCCCCCTCTTACCCCAGAGCGGGAAGGGGCGCCTGGGGAACACACACTGGGCGGGTGGCTGTGCTCCTCAGAGCTGCTGGTTCTAGGGGTGAGTCCTGTGTGGGCCATGTCCCGTTGCTGCCCCTCACCAAACCACAACCTCCAGTTCGGCCTCTTCCTGTCAAAACTGGTATTTTCATCTCTGTCTGCCAGGATTTTAATCTCCTAATTAGTTCCAAAGTTGAACTGAAACAATGTTTTTTGTTTCACTGGAGACAGAGTATGACGTAGTGACAGTGAAGCAGACGTAGTCCCTGCCCTCGTGGAATGCAGGGTCTTGTGGGGAGGCAAACAGCAGACAGAGCAAGCCACACTTGACACGTAATTACACTGTGGCAAGGGCTTCCAAGGAGAGGGACAGGCTGCTGAGACAGAAGAACGGGCTGGGCAGGGAAGGGTCCAGATAGGGCGGTCAGTGAAGGCCTCTCCTGGGAGAAACAGGAGAGATGAAAGTCAGTCTGGCAAAAAGCTAGAACAGAGAGTGCTGGGGGTAGGGAAATGGCACGTGCAAAGGCCCTGGGGTCGAGTTTGGCCAGAATGTGGTGAGGGAGGGAAGATGGGCAAGAGCTGAGACTGGAAAGCGAGGTGGGCTCATCCATCCATGGGAAACAGAATGGGTTCTGTCTGAAGGCGGCTGGGAAGCCCGGGAAGGTTTGAGGTGGGCAATGGGCAGTCACGTGATTTTTGAGAGCAATTTAAAGAGCACTCTGGCAGCTCTGAGGTCAGAGAGGAAGTGGGCGGTGGAGAGAGGATGAACTCTGTGCTCCCCATGAGCACTGCCTGGCCTGAGCAGGCCTAGATCTCCATCCTTTCAAATCAGCCCGGCAGTGTGGCAGCACTGCTTCTGCCTGCCCCCAGCCCACAGGCGAAGGCGGTGCTGGAGAACAGGGCCAGCCCTGCTGCTATTCATAAAAGAAGAACACCAGCACCAGCAGCAGGCATTTTCCCCGTCAGTCCTCACACTCTCTGGGGGGGGACACTATTTTGTATCTCCATTTGTCAAACACGAAGCTGAGGCCCAGGGAAGTTAGGTGACTTACCCAAGGTCACACAGGCCTTGGAGCAACAGGCGTGAGCCACAGCTGGGCGCCACCCACGCAGCAGTGAAGATTGGGGCGCCTTTCCTCACTCTCCCACAAGGGCTGTGTTTTGTCCATGGTGAAGATGTTCTCCTTTCCTGCCTCACCGAGCTTGTTCAAACATTCGTAAAAGACACAACTGCTATAGTGTTTGCTTAGTTTAGAAAAAAAACCTGGTCTTTATTCTTTGGAGGGATGGTCCAGGGCAGGGTGGAGACATGGTGGGGAGACAGGGGTGCAGTCGCCAGCCAGCTCCCCCAGCAGGCTCCCTAAGTGGTGCTTTTTCCATGGCTGTTAAGATGATGACGGAAAGATGACAGCAGAGTGGGTGGAATATAGGGCTGAAGCTCTGGGATCGTCTGGGAGGCAGCAAAGCCAGGAGCCGCAGGGATGCCTCTTTAATGTGCTCACTCCCTGCCCACCAGCAGCTGCTCAGCCCGATGACAGAACTCGGGCAAGCCACTAATGGGGGCCTTATGTACCCACAATGTCCCAACATCGAGTCCTGACAGCCCAGAAGGGGAGAAACGTAACTGCTGGAGATTTTATAGAATTGTTAAAAATACTTGAAGGCCACCATTTAAATAGTGAAACATGTTGGCAAATGTTCTACTTGATAACATATAATCTCAAAGCAAGGTCATCATCATTATCTCTTAACTGACTGGGACCACAGTGTCATGTTATCTGTGACTCCTTTACCAGCCTGCATGTGTGCACGTGTGCATGCACATACATATCCGTCATGTGCACACACACACGCATATCCTTCATGTGCACACACATGTACATGCACAGTAACATACACTCCATATGCATGCACACACATACATATCCTTCAAGTGCACACACATGCACAAGTGAACTCACATACACACTCACATGTACCTCCATACATGTGCACACACATACACACTCACATTTACACAGAGAGATACTTTTTCCTTGCTTACCTTATAATTCAGAGACATGGATTCAGAGACATCTCATCAGGCCTCCATGCAGTACAAATTTTCCTGCTCATCACATTTCTTTTTCTTCCAGTTCATTAATTCTCTCTTCAGCTGTGGCCATTTGATTGTTTTTCATTTCAATAACAATGCATTTCGTTTGCAGAAGTCCTATCTGATGCTCTTGCAAATGTACCTCTTCTTTTTTTTAATAGAGACCTGTTGTTTTATTAATTTTTCCTGTCCTCTTATCTGTAATGACAATTGGGTTGTAGTCTCTTTCATGTTATTCTCGTTTCCATTTTTGGGCTGCCTTGTAGAAGGGGATCAAAGAATGAAGAGGGGTTTACAAAGAGCACAGAGTAATGCTAACACAAGAGCAAAGCTACAGAAGGAAAAAAACTGAGACAGCACAGTCAGTCACTGGCCCAAGGTCACCCCCTGGCCTTGGCAGAGCTGGGGGCCACACAGGGTCTGATTGCAAAGCTCAGGCTTTTTCACGGAGAGTCACAAAGTGCTGGTTGAATTTATGCCACCATCGCCACACCACAGAACCGGCACCTTCCACTCCCGTCTTGAGGCTGGGCTCATGACCTCCACTGCTGCTTGGACTGAGTGAGTTTACCCAAAATCCATAGGTTGGAATGTAGTCCCCAAGATGATGGTATTAGGAGGTAGGGCCTCTGGGGGAGGTGATCAGGTCATGACAGGGGAGCCCTGATGAATGGGATTAGTGCCCTCATACAAGAGCTCTGTAGCCCCTTCTGCCACATGAGGGATGCAGTAAGAATATGGCTGTCTGGGAACCAGGAAGCAGAGCTCTGCAGACACCAAACCTGCTGGCGCCTTGATCTTGGACTTCCCAGCCTGCAGAACGGTAAGAATTCTATTTCTGTTGTTTCTAAGCTATCCAAAGAAAGTACACATATTTTGCTACAGCAGCCCAAATAGACCCAGACAATTGCAATGAAGCCACCTTGAATCTACTACCCCCTGGGGACCTCACTTTCCATCTGTTCTTGGATCCCACACCATGGAGGCTGCACATGGTAAATGCTCGGGAAACACTAGCCGGGAGGGACTTCTTCAGAGCAAGCCCCTTCCAGCTCTGACAGGCCATGGCTCTGGCAGGACCTGCCATGCCCACTGGGCTTTAGCTTGGTGGGTTAGGCAGTGAGCAGAGAGCAGGACCCCATAACAGGAAGACAGGTGGAATAAGTGGGGCCGCTCCCCCTTCCATAGCCACACAGCATCTCTAACCACCTGTCAATCACAGATCTTCTCGGGGAACAGAGGGGCAGCCTCGGAATCCTCCTGTCAGCAGTGATTCGGGTTGTGCCCTGTGTCTGCTGGAGTCGGGGGGAGCATGAAACAGCTCCTCTCCTTCCCTGCCCTTGGTGGTAGGACGGGGGTAGGCAGAGGCAGGTGAAATGTTGGGTGAAGGTTGAAGAGCAGTGTGCAGTTACCTGGAGAAGGGGACCCAGGTGGGAGGCAGCACCTAATAGGGACCAAGATTTCCCCCTCCTGGAAGTCAATATCATCTATGTGTCTTCCTCTTAGGAGTCTTCAAGAAACAATAGAAATCAACAAGAATGAGTGGCAATAAGCCCATTAGCAAACAAGAAGGGAAATGACCAAGTTCATCAGTAAATAAAGAAATGCAACCAACAATCTTTACTTTCTTAATTCTCAAAGAGACAGTGATTTAAAAATCAAATGAAATGGAAAACTCAGAGCTGCTGCCGTAATGAGGTTAGCGCTGTGTGTTTGGCTGGTGGGGTGTCATTCTGCTGGCATTTTGACCATGGGTATCCAGAGGCTTAACAGGGTTGATGATTTATAATCCCGCAGCGGCACACAGGGTATCTGAAGTACAGATCAAACTCATACACAAAGATGCTGGCCATAGCGTCATTTGCTATTCTGAAAAAGAAGAAACAGCCTCAATGTCTTATAACAGGGGGGTTGGTAAATAAATTACAGCCCATCCATGATATGGAATATCAGGCAGCAGATAAGATGATGCTCAAAAAGGATTGCTAACAATGTGGTATGCAGTCGGGATGGTCTGCGTAGAGCAGAAGGCTCTACATGGCTTAAACAGTAAGGGGTGTGCTGTCTCTCAGAGTCAGAGGCAGGTCGTGAGACCTCGTTCCCTCCAGCTTTCCCCTCGGATACCTCCTCTTGGCTCCTTCTAAAGCTGGTCTTGGGTTGCAAGGTGCAGCGGCTGGCCCAGGAATCCCATCCAGCTGCCTCATGCCCAGAGGAGGAGCAGGGACTTTCTCTCAGGATCGAGAAAACCCAAGAGGCCCCCAACAGAGTTCCCCTTGCTGTTGTAGCCTGCAAGTGGGTACAGGCCCACATGTAGACTAGTCCATGGCAATGGGGGAAGCCTGGCCGCAGATGACGCCCGGGGTGGCTGTGGGCAGGACCTCCCACCTCACGTGGGAAACCATGTTACAGTGTGAAGCAGGAAAAGCAATAGCACTCTGCAAAAAGTATATAACAGGAATTATCTGTACTGCCTTGGCAGCTCCTGCAAATTTAAAATTATTGCAAAATAAAAAATATCTGAGATTACTATCTAGGTTACTTCAGTAAATCAGTGAGAGGTGAAGAGAACGAACTGATGAGGGCAGCATCTCTCTCACCATTTTCCGTTTATTTTCTAACAACCTCGTTGTGCTATCTTGCAGGGGGTGGGTATTTAGTCCATACTAAAGGTAACCCTATAGAACTAAAATATGCAGATAAAAAATGTTTAAATCTGTTTCCTCCCCTTCCTAAATCATATATATAGCATGATCACACAGTCTTAACCTGGAAACAGAGCCAAAAGCTGGCATGCAGGTAGTTTATTTGGAAATGGTTACCAGGGGCTAGACTGAGGGACCTGGAGAGAGAAAGGGGAGGAGGGAAACCTACCCAAGGACACGTGCTTGGGTTGACCATCACTGTGGACAACTGGGGTCCGCTCCACTGGAGTCTTGTAAAATGTGGCTCAGAACTGCCACCCAGGAAACAAAATGGGGAGCATTTGTCCACTGGGTCCCGTTCATGGGCAGAGCACACTACACTTCTGGGCTGGCAATGCACACAAACGCTGAGGGCGGCAGCACTGGAGAAGCACCAAGGGTGGTCACGGGCAAAGGGCCATCACCTCTGCACAAAGCGGCTGCAAACTCACACGGAGCCAGTCTCCCTTGAAGTGGTGCCCAAGAGGCGTCTGAAACAGTCCTATAAAATCAAAAGCCCTGTACCCCGATACACAGTGAGCTTGAGGGCACAGATTCTACCATAATCAGCTCTTCAGCACCACTGAAGGGAGGATCTCCATAAATGTTTGCTGAAAAAGAATGAAAAGCTGCTAGAGGAAGGCACACACAGGCTAATGGTTACCTTTGGGTGGGAGGTTAAGGGCTTCCCCCAACCCTCTCTCTATTTCCTACGCTTTCTCTAATAGAAACGTTCTTTTCATGAGGAAAACATTGTATTTTCCTGTTTTAAATCCCCTCAATAATTTCAGAAGATATCACAGAGGAAGAGCGAGCCTCTGACAGATAAACGCTCTTTTCTCTTGAGTGATCTGATGAGAAAGTCCTCCACAGAGACTGGTGTTTCCCACTGGTCATTTTGATCTTGGCCAGCCGGTTGTCATAAATAAAAGGGCCGTCCCTCGCAGACCAGAAGACAGGCCATGTGTTGAATGCTTTTGTTCTTTTTCTGGGAGTGAGGGGTACTTTCGACCGAACCGCGCAGGTGGGCTAGAGAGGAAAGAACACTGGCTTCAAAGCCGGCCAGGCTCGACTCCTGGCGATGCCCCCACCAACCGAGTGACCTGGGGCAGGCATAGAGCCTCTCTGATCCTCCAGTTCCTCTTCTCCAAAGCGGTTCCCGGCAGAGCTGGGGGAGGATCGGGAGCGAAGGGGCCTTCCTCACCCAGTGGGGTTCAACAAAGATCAGTTCTAGTGCCGTCCTTCCCAGTTTGTGATCAGACCATGCTAGGGAAAGCTGGCCCTGAAGATTGCCTGTGGTGGGGAGCAAGAGAGGATAGGCCAGTGGGCAGGTCCAGCAGACACAGCAGCCAGGACTCCTAGTGCTCGGGCCTGGGCCCATCCCCTTCCCTGCCTGGAGCACAGAGCAAGTGCCTAGTGTCCCACAGTGACCATTGATCACACAGCCAAAACGAGCCTGAGATTTGGTTTTATTTCTCCTCTGGAAATTAAGGACATCAACAGTCTCTTCCTCAGGAAACTTTAAAGAGGACCAAATGACATAATGCATGTGTGTGGCAATTGATAAGTAACAATGGCGCTACAAGGGAGTGTTTGGTGTGCACCAGGGACTCTCAGCGTTTCAGTCCTCACCATAGACCTGGGAGCCCAATGGGAAACAGAGGTCGACAGGGAGGAGAGTAACCTGTCCAGGGCCACATGGCTTAGTGGCTCAACTGGGAACGAGACCCCGTCTGACATCAGAGCCTGGGCATAGATCCCCTACTCCATGAGTCTCTGGATGCAACAGTGCTGCTTGTTTATTTCTGCAGTGGCTGCTGCTGTTGCTGACATGACTGTGCCCACGTAAGGCTGGGCCTGCCACCTCTGATGGAGCTGGCCCTTTAAGCCTCCCGCGTGTGGGGAGCCTGCCCTATGGTGCAACCCTGTTCCCTGGAGCTGGTGGCATTACTGCTACAGTAAGGAATGTCCCCGGGGAGATTCAGAGCCTGGTGACAGACATGTGGGCTTGATTTACTCCTGCACTGCTCCATTCAGCCCCAGGCAGGCAGTGCACCGGGGCAGAGTCAAATAACTGAGAAACCAGAGGGGTGTGCAGGGAGCTGGGCGAGGGGACACAGAGCCCGCAACTGAAGATCACTTTTCTGTGCCAGGCATGTGATCTCAGCGACTACTCAAAACAAGCCTATCAGGTTACACGTCCATTTTACGGAGGAGGAAACGGAGGCACAGAGAGCTGAAGTCACCTGACCCAGGGACTAGTCAAAAGAACTAAGGAAATCTATGCTTATTGCCAGGAAGGGTCTCCTGGGACCATGGCATCTGTCTGAGCCTCTGAGACCAGGCCCTGGGGGCTCCAAGCCACTGTCCCCAGCCCTGCCGGTCTGCCTGTCACCAGAACCCAGACCCCTCTCACAGGGCTCTCAGCTCTGTAAACCCCCTGTTTCCAGTTGATGAGAGACTTCCTTCATCAGCCTGGCAAGGAGCCCTTCAGCCTTCCAAGCCCACCCTTGGGCACCGAGAGGGTCTCCGGCAGGAATGGCTGAAGGGGCGTCCCTTCCGGTCTTCCATGCTGTCTGGGGGCCTTCCCACCTCTCCACCTTTGTGCCTGCTGTTTGCTGTCTGCCACCTCCTCTGCCCGTCCTTCCTGCCCAGGCACCACCTCTTCACAGGCCCTCCCTGACTACACTCAGGGCTCTCCTCTTCTCTCTGGCCTTAGTGCCTGGTGACTGCACAGGATGGAGAGCCTGGCTCTGGACTCTGTGATTTTGCTCTCCTTCCTTGTCTCCCTCATCTGGCCACCTCCTCAGGAGATCTCAGAAAGAGACCCTTCCAGGGCACCTTGAGAAGTCAGGTGCTGCCATGGGCTCTTCCTCTCCTCCCCAGCACCTGCCCAAAACATCTGCCTGTGAGGACCATCCCAGCGAACTGAGCCTCAGCAGCTGAAGGAGGCTGCTGGGCCTGGAGGGGAGGCAAGGGTGTGCATCGTGTGGCTATGCAGGCTGGGTGTGTCACTGCCTGGTGTGCCCAGATGTAAGATGAGTGGGCTGACCCAATTCCTTCAATTCCATCCCTCTAGGAGACTGAGGTTCAGTCTCCACTCTGAGGTCTCCATACTGTGCTCATTAAGGCAGGAAGGAGGGAGCTGCTCATGGCCTGCAGTGGCCTATGGTTTGGAGTTACTGAGCACAGACTGTGCCTGAGTTAGCCACAGAGCCCTGAAGGAGCTCCCCCCAGTGTCCCAATGAAACCTCAAGTTTTGCTCACCATGGTGCTGCCATCTCTGCTGGGTAGATGCCACCTGCCTGCTGCTTGCAGGATGCTAAATGGGCAGTGCCCAACCACAGACCAGATAAGCAAGGTGGGACATCCCTTGAATCCTCAATGGAGGAATCGCCCCTTTCCCAGGGACAGTAAAGATCTGGCTTAGCTGGTCCTGGCGGAAGAAGAATTGGGATCCTTGATGCAGTCACAACATATCAACAGTGTGCCGTGGCTGTTGTGTTTGCTATTGCTTCTATTGCTTCCACTGCACCAGTTACCAACAATGTTAGTTCCAATGGGGCTACTGCAGTGGTCACTGGTTGGGAATCTGGAGACC
This sequence comes from Alouatta palliata, assembly GCA_004027835.1. Lineage (NCBI taxonomy): Eukaryota > Metazoa > Chordata > Mammalia > Primates > Atelidae > Alouatta > Alouatta palliata. The sequence continues at coordinate 28,701 of PVKV010006152.1, forward strand.
TGGGTTCTAGGCTAGCCTCTGTGTGTCCTGAATTATTCACGTTGCCTTTCCATTGTGTTTGTCAACAGCCTCTCTGTTGTAAAGAACAAAAATCCCCAATAACACATTTCAAAAAGAGAAATTGTTGGTCATATAATTGAAAACTCCCATTATCTTGTAGGCTTCAGGTACAGGGTGACCCAGTGACTTTCGATGGCATCAGGCTCTGGTGCGATTCTGCCATTCCTTTTGTCCTGCAGTGTTCTGGGCTTTCTCCCCAGGCCCAGGCCCTTTTGGAAACCAGAAATGTCTGCCACAGCTCCAGTCCACATCTCCTCACACCCCTGATCTTGACGACAAGAGGGCCTGACTCCTCTCACTCCTGGCAGAAGTGACACTGATGGAGCTAGCTTAGGTCTCAGGCTGGCCTCCAAATCAATCACCGTGACCCGAAGAATGGAACGTGGGTGTTGGCTTAGTTCAAATCGGAAGGCCATCTCTAAGACGAGGTGAAGTGGACTTCCTAGGCCACCTGGAGCAGCTGGGGAAGGAGAAGCTGGCTACAGATGGGGAGAATGCAACACAATTTACTTCATTTGATTTTGGACAAATCTGCTTCTTCATTTACAAAATGAGATCATTTGTCCAAAGTCCCTTTTCTTTATTTTTAAAGAACATTTCAGCCAGGTGAGGTGGCTCATGCCTATAATCCCAGCACTTTGGGAAGCTGAGGCGGGCGGATCACGAGGTCAAGAGATCGAGACCATCCAGGCCAACATGGTGAAACCCCGTCTCTACTAGAAATACAAAAAATTAGCTGGGCATGGTAGCGTGCACCTGTAGTCCCAGCTACCCAGGAGGCTGAGGCAGGAGAATTGCTTGAACCCAGGAGGCAGAGGTTGCAGTGAGCTGAGATCGTGCCACTGCACTCCAGCCTGGTGCCTGGTGACACAGTGAGACTCTGTCTCAAAAAAAAAAAAAAAAAATCAAAAGGATCCGAAATCCCTTCTAAAACGAATGTTGTGGAACGATCCATCATTTTCATCTTCCATGGTGAACTACTGAGACCACAGCAAGGGCCATAGCTTGCCTCATGCTGTGCATGAAAAGTGGGTTTCCTGGGCAAAACACTGAGACCAAGTCTTAATCAGCAAACAAACATTGGTTGTGTTCTTGTTCTGTGCAAAGGCACATGCTACTGCTGTGAAAAATACGCAGAGGTGTGAGGCCCAGTCCATGGAATTCGACAAGCATTGATTGGGTGCCTATGATGCATAATGCAAATTAAATATAACAGTGACATCTTCCAGCTGGGAGATCTCCAGCTGCAAAGTCCATTGGTGCCTCCCAACAGTCCTGGGAGGTGGACAGATGACATGAGAATAAGACAACAGAGAGAGAGGCAAGAATGGCTCATGGTTGGTACAACCATGAGCATTCTAGGTGTTCAGGGGCAAGGCGGTAGCTGCAGGCTGAAGTGATAATGAAGGGGAGTCGCTTGAATGCACTCTGAAGGCAGGACTGGCTACGCAATTTGTGAGACCCAGTTAACAGGAAAACATGGATACCTACTCAGAAAGCAGGAGAGGCCGGGCGCAGGGTGGCTCACGCTTATAATCCCAGCACTTTGGGTGGGAGGCCGAGGCGGGTGTGGATCACGAGGTCAAGAGATCGAGACTATCCTGGTCAACATGGTGAAACCCCGTCTCTACTAAAAATACAAAAAATTAGCTAGGCGTGGTGGCACACACCTGTAGTCCCAGCTACGCGGGAGGCTGAGACAGGAGAATTGCTTGAACCCAGGAGGCGGAAATTGCAGTGAGCTGAGATCGCGCCATTGCACTCCAGCCTGGGTAACAAGAGTGAAACTCGGTCTCAAAAAAAAAAAAAAAAAAAAAAGCAGGAGAAGGTGCCACTCAAGGTACTAAAAGATAAAGCTTTTTTCTTTCTTCTGTGGTCTCTCTCTCGACTTGCGATGTTTGTTGCTTTGTTTGCTATTTAATGTTATTCTGGGTAAACAAAGGTAAAAACTAAATTATTAGTGAAGTTGAACTATTAGCATGCATTTTACTCTTCATCTTTATAGCATACAACGGCAGTTTTAAATGCAAATATAAGAACATTTAACTCCTATGCAGAATAATTACACGATTTGTATTTCAAAGCATATACAGCATATGTGTGTTGTTCTCACCAGAACAGTGGAAACAGTAGAATACGAAGTCGGCTGTTTTTATTTCACTTCTTGTTATGCACACACTCCACCAATGCTCTCCACCTCAGCTCGCTGATGAGAAAGGAAAGACGTCAAGGAAAAGGAACTGCAGGTGGCCCTGTCTTTCCCCGTCCTTCCTTGTCATCATTTCCAGCACAAGTGGTTGCTAACACAGGGAAGCAATGCGAGGACGAAAGGATATGACAGAGCTCCGTCACCGTGTGTGTTTCTCAGAATGCCACGGCTTCTTTCTGTGCTGGGAGCACATTCTGGTTGGAATGGAAGGCGAGACCTTTCACAGCTGCCAGCGCCGCACATGCTCAGCTGCAGGAGTAACTCATTTATCTTGTACTCATTGAATGTCGCTGAACTCTCCTGCAACATGGGCTCCCTGTAATTCAGTGCTCAGGGCCATTACAGAGGCTGCAGGTGAATGCACAGCCAGGAACGGGTTTGTGTGGCTCTCCCCTTCTCCCTTGCAGGATCCATTATCCCATTGGACTTCATGCCCAAAACACAAGATCAAAGATAAAATGATTAAAGAGTTTCAAGATAGCAAGACCGGAGCAATCAATCAAGCTTGGGGCCCTTCTGTGCATAGGGCCCTGTGAGACTGCTTGGGTCCTGTGCCCGTGAGACTGGCTCTGTCTGAAGGACTGGCAGGATGTGTGTGGGCAGAGAGAGAGGACAGAGGGCATCCCAGGCAAGAGGGGTTTCGGCAAAGACGTAGGGGTAGGAATGTTCCTGGAACACTTAGAAGAGAAAGGAGAAAAGCCTGGCTAGGAATGGGATCCCGTTGGTGAGCATGGGCCAGGAGAGAGGCTTACCATCTTGGAAACTTCAGTATCACTCCACTGGGCCTGTGGACTGGAAACATGTGGCTCACTTGCCTCCCCAAGCCTGAGTCAGCTCTGCCTGGGATCCCTGCACTGTTTCCCCACTGGCCTTTCACACATGGGTTCGATTATTTGTTCAGTGAGGGCCAAATGCACTGGACCCCAAGCTCCTTGAGAAAGGGGTGGGAGCTGCTCTGTGTTTTCAAACTTCCCTTAGTGCCTGACATGGAAGGAAGAAGGAAGAGCTCACTCCTCAGGAGTTACACATTTTTTAGCGTGGAATTCAAGTAGCTGATTACTTAGGCTACCAACAATTTCATCTTGAAAACTGACCTACTTCTCCGGTTTCCCATTCATTTAGACCGGCTTCCCCTTTGATCGAACAAAAGGGAGACATCCTGGTCAGAAAAGTGACTGCAAATGCATGGAATGACTGGGCCTTTCTGCCTGTGGGTGACATCATCTTAAAGCTTTAGAAAAGTCAGAGACATTATGCTCCTTCAACAGTGGCAGTGTAAGCGATGAGATTTGGCAAGGGCAAAGACGGCGACTGGATGGGCTGTAACAAGGCAGAGAAACGTGGAAGAGAAGACCCCAGACCACAGTGTCTTTTCACTCTGAAATGCCTTGGTACTCCGTGAGGCTGGTGGAACAACCATGTTGTTGATTCAGGTTGGCTTCACATACCTCTGAGAGAAGAAAGAAATATTTCTGAGCTGTTTGGTGAGTGAGTTTCACGGAGAGAGAGAGCAAGGAGAAACAACCTTTACAGATTATATATTGGCTTAAGTCTACCCACCACTAGGCCATTGGCTAAAGATGTCAAGTTTTCCTGGTTCAGTTTTCAAAGTTAAACACTTAACTTTGAATAAACACTTAAATTCCTGGTGGATTGTCCCCTGGTTTCCCTCCAGATGTTTGGTGTGGTGTAGAAACCACAGTAAATATATATGTTTAAAAGTCCAATAAATCAGGCAAGAGGGGGGTATGTGGGGGGGGCGGTATTTTGCTGTGGCCCTGGGACAAAGACACAGTGGAGATCAGGAGGTCCCTTGCAACTTCATCTTGGGAGTTAGGGCGGGGAGTGCTGCCAGCAGGCTCAGGAGCAGCAAGGTGATGTGGTGAGGAATGCACCGGAGAGGCTGACACCGGCGGAGCTGTCAGAATTCACACTGCCAGAAATGCAGGAATGAGCACAGAGTGGGCCGCGGGGGTGTGTGTACATGGAAATGTGCAGAAAGACTGTGTGTGTCCTCGTTGACGGCGGCCATGGCTGGGCTGGAACTGAACAGGGCGGGAGGCAGGGCCCAGCCCTGGAATCCACTTGTCAATCCCTGGCTCCAGATGTCTGCACTAGGGGACTGGGGCTGCCTGGATGAGGAAACTGACAAGCTGTGGTTACATCATTGTCCAAAGGCCTGTTGGAAATTGACTCATGCCGCCCACTAGATGCCTTTTATGACTTACAGCCCTGGAGCCAAACAGATCTGCGCAGTGATGTGTTACTGAGCAGTTGAGGATGAAAAAAAGTCACTTTCGTTGTTTTTCTCTGTGAGATTAAACATTCTTCAGGAGGACAGCAGAAAAACAGGCTGGGAGATTAAATGAAACAAACCCATCCATGTTTGGGGAGTTGAAAGCTTCTCTTCTAGCCTTCTCCTCTCAGAACAAGATCAGCTGAGGCACAAGACACCCTCTCAGGAAGGTCCCTCTCTGCTGGCGAGGTAGAAGCTGCAATAAGAATGGTACACACTGATAAGGGATGGGACCTGGGTAACATGCCCCCCTGCCGCGGGAGCTGCCTCTGTTATGCTGCTGTCTAGCTTTTCCCAAAGCCATTTGCCAGCTTTGATATCCCAGAGGAAGAGTTATTCAAGTTGCCACCTTTGAGACAGGTGAGCTGTTGGCTCATTTATGACTGACTGAGCCCCAAGCTAAGATGTTCCTCGATCAGGGTCACTTTCTCATACACCCAGGGCCTGTGCTTGAGCATAAGTGTGTCAAATGCCTAGAGGCCAGAGATGACTGCCCGAGGGAGATGCTGACCAGGCAGGCCTGGGCTTCATGAGTTTAGCCTGCCTTCTGGTAACTCGAATCCGCCACTCTGCAGGTGGGAAAACTGAGGCCCAGAAGGACTCAGGCCTTACTCTAAGAACCACTACAGAATGGACGATCCAGACTTTGAACCTGGTAGCGAAACTGACACTGCTCCACTTACCAGCCATGTGACGGCTGGCTAATCCTTCTAAGTCCATTTTCCCATCTGTTAAGTGGGGGTGATGATGACACTAGCATCTTCTTGGGGCTTTGCTGTGAAAATTAAATAAAGATTCATATGTAATGGGTGATTTTCTGAGGAATTAATTCCTGTCCTAGCCTTTTTACTGTTAATGAACTGCTTTCTGGGGCAGCTGGGGATGAGTCCCATGCTCCAGCCTCTATTACCCTGTGGGATTAAGGAATTTAGGTTTTGAGACCCAAAAAGGATAATTCAACCATGGAATCCCAAAGAGACAAGAAGTGGAGGCTTTGGTGTACCAAATGAGAGAGAGAAAGAGAGAGAGAGAGAGACAGAGAGAGATGGGTGTTGCTCAGCTCCATGGGGCTAATGAGGAAAGAGGAGAGAGATAAAACAGGATGGACCATGGGACCTGGGTTTTCCAAATCCATAGCCACTCAAGTGGCCCAACCTGTGGTGGAAAAGACCACCTTGGTGCCTGGGACTCCTGGGTCCAACCAAGGAGGCCCCATAGCTTGCCTGAGGTCCCTCTAGCTGGCTGGCTCCAAAGAAATGTGGCTAACAGCAGGAGATGGCCTCCACAGCTGGGCAAAACTGAGCTGGGCAGGAGGCCAGGCTGGCAAACGTTACCCCAAAGGTGCCTTCTACACATGCCCAGAGAGGGGACACCGCTGCCCACCATGCAGCAGAACTTCCCAATATGCCTTTACTCTTAGGCAGGGAGAGAAGGAGCATCAGTGAATGACTGACATTGTCATGATTGCCCAGCTGTGTCAGTGGGGAGGTCTCGAAATAGATATAATGGATTAGATAAATCAGTGTGACATTTCTTACACCCAAGCATCATGAATGTGTTCACCTCAGAGTCCAGGACACACTAGCCTAGGGATGCCCTGCAAATAACTATTAATAAAGGGTTCTCTTAAAAATGGACTAGTGGCTGGGTGCAGTGGCTCAAGCCTATCATCCCGGCACTGATCACCTGAGGTCAGGAGTTACAGACCAGCCTAGTCAACATGGTGAAATCCCATCTCTACTAAAATACAAAAATTAGCCTGGCGTGGTGGCATGTCTGTAATCCCAGCTACTTGGGAGGCTGTGGCAGGAGAATCGCTTAAACCAGAGAGGCAGAGGTTGCAGTGGACCGAGATCGTGACAATGTACTCCAGCCTGGGCAACAGAGCGAGACTCTGTCTCCAAAAAAAATAATAATTTGTAGTTATCCACAACCCTTAGGCTGCTTTTGGTTTCCGTAGTTGAGTGTAGCTCCCATCAAAGTTTGAAGTCAGCGAGGGCTAGCTCCTTCTCTAAATCTCACAGCTACGTGAGAATGGAAGCAGTCTCTCCAAATTCTGCCACATGGAGACATTTAGAAAACAAGCTCAACCACTGTGGAAGACAGTGTGGAAATGCCTGAAGGATTTAGAAATATAAATTCCATTTGACCCAGCAATTGCATTACTGGGTATATACCCAAAGGATTATAAATTGTTCTATTATAAATACACATACACACGTATGTTCATTTCGGGACTGTTTACAATAGCAAAGACCTGGAACCAACCCAAATGCCCATCAACGACAGACTGGACAAAGAAAATGTGGCACATATACACCATGGAATACTATGCAGCCATAAAAAACAACAAGTTATTGTCCTTTGTAGGGACATGGATGAATCTGGAAACCATCATTCTCAACAAACTGACACAAGAACAGAAAACCAAACACCGGATGTTCTCACTCATAGGCAGGTGTTGAACAATGAGAACACGTGGACACAGGGAGGGGAACATCACACACTGGGGTAGGTTGAGTGGTGGGGAACTGTGGAGGGACAGTGGGGAGCTGCAGAGGGAAAACACTGGGAGAAATGCCTGATGTAGGTGATATGGGGACGGAAACTGCAAACCACCATGGCAAGTGTGTACCTACGCAACAACCCTGCGGGATGTGCACATGTGCCCCAGAGCTTAAAGTTCAAGTAAAAAAAAAAGAGCTATGTAGTAGAGATAATTCTGCCCGCCTAGCTAGACAGATGTGAAAAGCAGCTCTCTAGGGTAAAGGTGAGGGGAGAGAGTTAGAGACAGAGATAGAAATAGAGATGGATTGGCTATTACAGTAAAATCAAAATATGTTTTAAAAAGAAATAGAGATGAGATATAGAGATAGATGGAGAGATGGAGATGGAGACAGAGACAGAGACGGAGACTGAGAGAAAGAGAGAGAAACCAAAATACTTAAGGTTTTATAATCGTTTCTTTAAAAAGACCCAGTTTAAGCTATTACAAGCCCTAGATCTGATGGGTGGTAGGGTTTTCCATATTATAATTCTATGTGAATCAACACTACTATACTCATTTCTGAAATCCTTAGATGCACATCTCATGGTGCTTAGAAGCAGGGGCTGTGATGTCAGACTGCCCAGGTTTGAATGTGCTGCCTCTGTTACTTGCTGATGAATAAAGAGAAGTTAACCTTAAAAAAAAAAAAGAAAAAAGAAAGAAAAAGAAAGAAAACAAACATTCCTTCATGAACACTCCCACATGGCTGTATAAATTCTTGAGCGCCACCGATGGCATCGCGGCCCTCTGCCCTTTGAGGAGTGCCTACCCATTTGCATGTGCTTATCTGTAACAAATATAATATTCCTGGCAGGACTTCTTTGTCCTCACAGGCCTCTGACTCAACATTAAGCAACTGGAAATCCTCCCAGGTGAAGGACTACAGCCAGGACTGACCGGGATCAAGCTTTGGGCCGCAAAGTCACAGGGCAGTGCCTCCAGGCCTCGCTGGGTTCCTACACAGTTCTCACAGCCCTGCGAAGTGGCTCTCAATCACACTGGCCTTAAATACCTTGACTTTAACTCAACGGAAGCTTATTTCTCTTGTCATCATGCTGGTTAACAGGCAACTAGTTTTACCAAAAAGAAAACACACCCTTGAACACCTATTTCTGACATTCTTTATGATTGTTGGCCAAGTGTGGGATGGAGATGGAGAGAACAGAAATGAGTACAGTAGTCATTCTAGCGTGGGGGTTTCCTCATGAGACTGCCCTGCCCACCTGGCCTGGGAGGTGTGGTCAGCTACTTACAGTGCCCACCTGTGGCTTTTCTTTTTTTTGAGACGGGATCTTGCTCTGTTGCCCAGGCTGGAGTGCAATGGTGCAATCCTAGCTCGCTGTAGTCTTGAACTCCTGAGCTCAAACCATTCTCCCACCTCAGCCTCCCAAGTGGCTGGGACTATAAGCATGTGCCACCACACCGGGATAATTTTTAGATTTTTTTGCAGAGACAGGGTCTTGCTGTGTTGCCCAGGCTGGTCTCCAATTCCTGGGCTCAAGCGATCCTCCCACCTTGGCTTCCCAAAGCGCCAGGATTATAGGTGTGAATCACTGCGCCTGGCCTGTGGCTTAACTTAAGTGACATCCTCCAAGAATCATATTGGAGCAGGCCCTCCAAATGTGGGGCAGAATTGGAACTAGAGCTCTGGGCCTGAATTGGTGGTGCCTTAATTAAAATACAAAGTAAGTTAGGAAATAATGCCAGGTTCCTTTTCTTTTAGTATCTTACTGCTCCCAATTAGCTTACGAGCTTCTTGGGAACAGGGCCAAGATTTTCAGCCACATAATGCTAGATTCATTGTATTTTCTCTTTCTTGAAATATTTATTAAGTGGCTCTTTGGATAGTGGAAAAGTTGGCTGAAAAGACATTTTGGGGAATGAAGCCCTTGATGGTCAGGTTAAAGAATCTGGATTGCATTCAGGGGAGCCAGGAAGCCAATGAAGGCTTTTGAGAAGGGAAGTGGCTTGATCAAAGGGATGCTCAACAAGGAGCACTTAGCTGACCAAGCAACCATCCAAGGGCACCCAAGTCCATGCACAAAGTCATGGCTCTCCCTGGCCTTGCTCCAGTCAGGCTGTTTATTAAGAACAGGGGCTACGGCGTATCTATTGTGTGCCAGGCACTCCGCTGAGAGTCTCAGTTCCCAAGCCATCTGAATGAACCATCCTCTTCCCATTTTCCAGAAGAGGAAGCCAAGGCTGAGAATGAGGAGTGACATGCTCCAAATCACAAAACAGGAAGGGTGGAGAATCTCTGCCTGGCACAAAGTGCTTCTTTCTACATTCTGCCTCGACTTGTCCCCAACCCAAGGCGTCTGATTCTGAGTTGCTCTGGAGGTATCCGGAATGTGAAGAGACAGATGCAAAGCAGGACAATTCCAGCAATTATTTGGGAACAGCAGTACAGAATGCAAAATGCTTTCAAGCAATAAAACCCGTTATCTATGCAGAAACCCATCTGTGCTAAGGAGAATTCCGTAGGGATTATTGTCCCCTGGAGACAGGAGAAGCCATTTGGTGGGCTAAAGCATCAAGACAAGACCTTAGCTGATTATAAGTCACATTAGACAATTACATTCTTAGCTCCTGGGAGTAATGATGGCTGAATTTACTCTGATTTCTTCTCATTGCAAAATAATGCCTGTTTAGGATATTTTGGCCTTCTGTGTAATAAACCTGTGTATTGGATTGAGTCTGCAATATTTGGCACATTAAAAATTACTTTCAGTTGATGTTTTTAAAAGCCCCATTTTTCTGTCCACATTCTCCTTCTTTCCAGAGACCCTAAATGTATTCCTTGTGGAGGCTGATTATTCATCCCACGTGTAGGACCAGCTCTGGGGCAAACAATTAGGGTTTTTCCTTATACTCTTTCACACTCACCATGTTGTGAGTGGGGAAGAAAGGCATGATTGGGGGATGTTACGGCTTAGGCTAGCTATTTGTGCCCTCTTTATCTATGACCTTGGGAAGCCCACACACTGCACAGAGGCCATCGGGGATGTGGGACAGGCAGACTTGGATTCTGATCCCTGTCCTGCTTCCTCCTAAATCTGTGACCTTGGGCAAGTTGCTCAGCCTCTCTGAGGACTGATTTCTTTCTCTGTAAAACAGGGCAACTAACTGAATTCCTGGGGGATTAAACGAGGCAATGGATACAAAAGCACTGTGGCTGTTCAGGAAGTGTTAACATGAGGCTGGTAATTGACATTTCATTGTTGAGGAGTTTCCAGTCCCCAGCCACAGACACAAGATTAGCAGGGATTATCTCTCATGGGGCAGGGGAGAATATGGGGGGAAACATGGGCTTTGGGGTCACCTAGACCTAACTTGTGCTCTGCTATCTCTAGCTCTTTGTCTTGAGCAGTTACAATAGCTCTCAGTGCCTCTCTTTTCTTATCTGCAAAATGGGCTTATCGTGATACATGCCTGGCAAAATTGTTAAGATAGCTCATGCCTGACAGCGAGGTTTATATTAAGACTTTATTGGATGGTGGCAGAACTGGTGCCCAGCCTGGAGGGGCCCAGCAAGGGGGCCTGCCAGAGAATGCATCAGGGTCTCAGGCATTATCCGTGGACAGAATATATTGTCTCATACATATTTGTCTGAGTGATTTTGAAATGTAAACAGAGGCTGTTGCAATAAACGAAATACAAATTCTTGCTAAGACACTAGTGAATTCATTTCTTCTTGGCCGATGGATTCTGAGAGGCCAAAAAGGAGAAGCGAAAATTTTGTTTTAGCCCTAAATAGGGCTTCTCATACTTGCAGCCAAAGAGGTCAGAGATTTGGTCCCAAGACCAACTTAGAGTTGTGACACTGTATTCAGAGGCTGGTTGTGGGCCAGAGGGAGGATGCTGACCCCTGGGCTCACTGAGCCCACCCACTCACCAACTCTCTTTTCCTTCCTGGGTCGCCTAGGGAGAAGAAGCCACCTACCTCATGGAAGGTGTTTTTGGGGCTCCTCTGTGGGTGCTCTACTCTGCACCCTTTGCAGGGACTCCCTGCTTCAGTTTGCAGGACAACCTTAATAGCTAACTGCGGAGAGGACTGGATGGTTAAATAGCTCCTCCAAGGAAGCAGAGCCAGGCCTCAGGGGCCGGCTTCCATCCAGGGCTTGAGAGAAGAAACAGGAGCACATACGCTGTGGCCGTAAAAAGCAGACCCCAAAGACAGTATGTGGCGGCATGAAAGGGGCCTTCCTACACAGCCACCACCACGTGCTCGGGCGCTACCTCCAGGGGCTGGGCGCAGCTCGAGGACACAGCACCGCAGCTTGCTAGAGGCCGCCAGCTCGTCCTTTTCTCCATCCTTCAGGTGACTGTGGAAGATTGGCCATGCAGCCTGCCATCAGCCTGGCCTCTGCTGGGGAGGGGGACCTTTCTCCTGGAGGCTACAGGCACACTAAAGACTTCTCAGCTGAGAAATGTCGGTGGAGGTGCTGGATTATTGGAGGAGGAGACAAAACAGATGAGGAACAGGCAAATGGCCCCTTCAGGTTGCAAAACGTGTCCCCACTTTTAACGTCTCATGTCCAGCCAGCAGCTCTGTGAGCTCTGATTCAGCATTGCACTTAGCACTCACCCTCCCCGCCTTTTACAGAAAAGGAAACTGAGGCTCTGAGGTTGTGGAGTTGCTTGCTCCAGCTGATGGCAAAGGCTGATAGAGCCAGGACTAGAGTCCCCCCTCCCAATCCTCCAACTGCCCTTAGCACTGTGATCCTACGCCCCCTCAAAGTCCAGAGTAAGGCAAACTCTTGCCCTTGTTTCCATTAAATAAATAGCTTCATCTTTTTCGTACTTTTAATAATAGCAGGAAGTAAATCTGGCCATGTAATGTGAGAAAGGTAATAGTCCCAGGTCAGGAAATCCTGTTGCTTGGAGTCCCCTGGGAATGTTAACTTTCCCACTCCCACCCCACCGGGATCCTGTCCTCCTGCACAATTGGCTTCCTCAGGCAAAACTGGGCCAGAAATTCTGGGCCGTTGGCCAGAGTCAGACTTTCGCCCTCTGGTAGCGTCCATTGGAAGAGGAGGCAAGAGTCACCAGGAGGCTCGATCCTCTTCCGGGCCCTGCCCTCTGCCGGTGGGTCCTATGGATGACTCGAGGCCGCACCTGGCTGGAGGAGAAAAGCTCTTGAGACACGCCCACTCTGCAGTGGCCGGTACCCGGACAGGTAATCCGTCCTCTCTAGGCCTCCGTTCCCGAACCTGTAAGTGCAGTGAAACAAGGTGAAGTAGTGAAGCGAGCATTCAGGACATGAACTGGCACGTGGTCGGTGCTAGAGGAGCCGGCAAGGTGGACTCTGGTCTCCTGTGGTGCTGAAGCTGGGGAATTAAGGAACAACCTCATCCACAGGTCAGAGCTCCGGTGCGCTCAGGAGCCACTGATGGAAACTCCTAGGGAACTTCTCTTGTGGAAAGAACCTAAGCTCCGCCCACTCGGGCAGCTGATGCCACTGATTCGGTCACTCATTCGCTGAATCAGTTCTCCAGCCCATGATCTTATTTCATAACAAGTACAACATTCATTCATTTTCACACATAATTACTTCATTTATTCCATGGAAGACTCCTGCAAATTTGATGGTCATAGCATGCAATTATCGGTGGTTGCTCATGCAATTATCCATTCCTTCAACTCCTAGCAATCGAGCTTCTTCAAATCGCCAGATAGGGGCAGAAGCCGGGAACACGGGCACACTCCCAACCCTTGAGGAACCCACAGCCTGTCAGGAAGCCAGACCCTGATAAATAAGCCATACAAGAAATTAGTTCATTACAAAGCCAGGTGCAGTGACTCATACCTGTAATCCCAACACGTTGGGAGGCTGAGGCAGGAGGATTGCTTGAGCCCAGGAGTTTGAGATCAGCCTGGGCAACAGCGCAAGACCCTATCTCTACAAAATAAAATTTTTTAAAAAATTAGCCAGGCACGTGGTGTGCCCATAGTCCCAGCTAGGCATGGGGATGTACCCATAGTCCCAGCTACTAGGGGGGCTGAGGTGAGAGGATCGCTTGAGCCAAGAAGTTTGAGGTTGTACTCAGCCATTGTCCTATGAGACCCTATTTCTAAAAAAGGAAAAAGAGGCTGAGCACAGCGGCTTATGCCTGTAATCCCAGCACTTTGGGAGGCCAAGGTGGGCACATCACAAGATCAGGAGATTAAGACCATCCTGGCTAACACAGTGAAACCCCATTTCTGCTAAAAATACAAAAAATTAGCCAGGTGTGGTAGCATGCACCTGTAGTCCCAGCTACTCAGGAGGCTGAGGCAGGAGACTTGCTTGGACCCCGGAGGCGGAGGTTGCAGTGAGCCAAGATTATGCCACTGCACTCCAGCCTGGGTGACAGAGCCAGACTCTGTCTCAAAAGAAAAGAAAAAAGAAAGAAATTAGTTAATTACAGTGACAAGCAGTGCTTCAAGGGAGAGGTGCTAGGTGTTAAGTAAGCCCCTAACAGAGAGGCCTAATGGAGTCTGGGGTCCATGAACACCTTCCTGAAGAGGTGACCTTTGAGCTGGGAGCTAGCAGGGGCTCTTTCCTCTAGTCTGCCACACCCTCCACCTGGTCCACAGCCAACATCAGTAAACTACGTTACCCTCGGGCCCCTCTGGATGCTACATTTGCACTCCCACTTTATCATCCCATCGTGACTGTCCTTTCTTTCAAGGTGCCAAACTTAGCTTGAATTTAGGGTTGTGGTTGTGGTGTCTGTCCTTGGAGGCAGATGTCTCTCTCCCAGACCATGATCTCTACTTTCTAAAAGTTCAGCAGCTGATTGTGGTGCTCCACCAGGTTTGGGAATCTCTGCTGCAGAGATCTCAACCTCCTCTTCTCATATGAGTCCCCAGCACATCTTATGTTTCATTCACTGTCATATGGTGGGCAGCAGAATGATGAGACACAGTTCTCCAGGAACATGCAACCCTGCAGGAAGGCAGTGTCATGGAACCATAATGTAACCTGATAAAGGTTTATACAGCGTCCTAAAGGGGTGCAAAGGAGGATGCCCAACCCAGCCAGGGAGTCAGAGAAGGACTTCTCCCTGGAGGAGGTGATGCCTGAGCTGAGTCTGACAGAATGAGAGGCAAAAAGAGGCAACATTCCAGGGAAAGAGAGCAGTGGGTACAGAGACTCAGAAGTGAACGAGAGCAAGGTCTAACCTAAAAACAAAAGGCAGTTCTGTACAGCTGGAGAGAAAAGTATAAAGGGCATTTAACACAGCTGGAGGCATTCAGGAAGGCCTCCTGGAAGTGGTGCTGTATGAAGTGAGACTATTCAAAGAGCTAATAGGAGCTAGCCAGGGGGAGTAGGGGAAGGACATCATAGACACTGAAGAAGGAAATTGTATTAGTAAATAACGCTGTAAAACAAGCCACTCCAAAACTTAGTGGCTTAAAGTGATGATAATCATTTATTATCTCTTTTAGTTTCTGTGGATCAGGATGTGGGGAGCAACCTGAATGGTGGTTCTGGCTGGGGGTGTCTCAGAGGTTCCATTCACCGCTTCACTGGGCTTCCTGGAGCTGGGAGAGGTGCTCACTCACATGCCTGGCACACTGGTGCTGGCTGTTGGCGAGAGGCCTCAGTTCCTCAACCCGTCTGCTTCTCCACAAGGTTGCTGAGTGTCGTCACTGAAGACAGCTAGTCTCTGCTGGACTGAGCAAGGCAAGAGACCAAGGGGAAAGCTGAAACAGCTTTCGGGACCCAGCCTCATAAGTCGCAATTATTATTCCATTTGTCAGCTAGGTCAGCCCTGTTGCGATGTGAGAGGGGACCAGGGCCAGACCAAGTGAGGCACTTGCTTGAGTGCAAAATTTTAAGGGGTGCCAGAAACCTCTGTGGTAAAAACAAGTAATATTTTGAAAACTAAAATAAAAATGAATGTGAAAACATCCATGATGACAAAATACCAACGTTTTAAATAAAGACAGGCTGGGATTTGGGTGGAGTGAGTGAGGTGGGATGGGCAAGCGTGAGGCTGGACCCCGCACGTGGGCATGCATTCCAGGAGGCAGGGTCATTGCAGGCCATCCTGGAGACTGGCTGGCACGGGGACCAGCCTCTGGGAGGCACGGTCCTAGTTCAGAGCCTGTGAATCTCAGACACAGGTGGCCCAGGGCAAGGAGGTGAGTGGTAGGGGAACCTGTTTCTCCATTGTGAGTCACCAATCAGAGAGGAAGAAATCTATGTACAACACAAACATAAATGGCAGCCTAATTTGCAGGGAAATGGGGTTGGAGGGAATTGGGGTTGGACGTTGTATTCGTTTCTCAGGGCTGCTGTAACAAATTATCACCAACTAAGTGAATTAGAACAACAGAAATGTGTTCTCTCATAGACTGTGGGGGGTAGAAGTCTGCAAGCAAGGTGTCAGCAAGGTTAATAATCCTGTAAAACAGCAGTAATCATAATACTATTATATGGTTACCACATTATTGTGATTGCTATTATCACAGAATGATTTTATTGCACGGCTGCGACTCTATTTCTGGGGCTCATGAAGACGAATCTGTTCCGTGCCTCTCTCCTGACTTCTGACAGTTGCAGGCAATCCCTGCGGTCCTTGGCTTGCGGACACACCACTCCAACATCTGCTCCGTTGTCACAGAGCGTTTGCCTCATGTGTTTGTGTCCAAATTTCTCTCATCTTGTAAGGACACCGATCATGGGATTAGAGCCCGCCCACATCCAATGTGAACTCATATTAATTCAGTTACTTTTGCAAGACCCTGCATATCTTTGGGAGACACAGTTTACTCTATAGCAGTAGTATCGGGTTATTCTAATGGTGGGTTTGCAACATCATTCGAATTGGACGGAAGACAAATATTTAAAAATTCACATTTCATGCATCTGCTTTTTAAAGCATTAACAGGAAGCAGAAAGTGCTTTTGAATAAAAGTGAAAAAGCAATAAAATATCTACTTCCACTCTGTTATGAGCTGCCTGGGAACAGTGACAGAGAATGAATGAATGAGGTGAAGGGGGATCGAGTCACCCAGAGGCTAAGGCAGACAGGCATTCTCAGAGACACATCAAGCAAGAGGGGGAAGGCAGCAGCAAGGACCCTGAGGATTGGGCAGCCCCAAGGGCTCTAGGAGTCTGTCTCTGGAGACTTCCAAAGCCTCCTGGTATATTTGCAAAACAACTGGCATGCAGGGACCACTCTCCTTGGGGTGGATGACATGGCAGGAACGGGGCTGGCCTGATGGTTGGGGAGGCTCCTGGTCTCCACAGCGTTGCTCAGAATTTATCAAGCATACTTTGATTGTCCTCAAGAAAATGTCAATGTTGTAGCAAGTTTCAAACTCAGGGATGAATTTCAAACTCAGGGATGGCAAATGGGTTTTCTTTCCGATGCCCTGCCTCCACTGTGAGCTGTCCTGAAGCACTGTGGGGAGAAGACCTCAGGCTCAGAGAGCTGTGATTGATTAGCTACGTCTGCCTCGGGTGCAGGAAGGAGAGTGGCCCCTTTGCATATCTGCTCTTCCAGATCAAGCACAAATATTGTCTTTTGAGGATGAGAAAACAGACCAAGTAGGAGAAAATAATGCACCTGAGATCTTGCTAGTTCCTGGCAGAGCACAGCTATGGCCAGCTTCCCATTCGCACTCTAGCCTGGACTGTCTTCTGCCATTCTCCACGTCAGTGAGGGGCACCCACATCCATCCTGCGGCACGGAGTCACCCTCAGCACCTCTCTCCCACACCCACACGCTCAGCGGCCAAGACATGTTCACTCCCCGCTTCATTTTCTTCTCTCCAGTCATCCACTTCTCTCTACTTTGCCACCCTCCTCCTAGTCCCGGGTTCTAACAGGAGTCAATGTTGGCCACCACAGGACTTTCAATAATGTCTGGACATTTTCAGTTGTCACAATTTGGGGGGTTATACTGGCATCTAGTGGGTAGAGGCCAGGGGTGCTGGTAAACAGCTTGCAATGTGGAGTGCAGCCACCCTCCCCACAGCAAAGAAGTGTCCAGCAACTCATGTCAGCAGTGCCGAGGCTGAGAAATCCCCCCTAGTTCAAGCCACCATTGTCTGGCACCACCATTGGCGTCTGTAATCCCAGCTGTTCAGGAGGCTGAGGCAGGAGAATCACTTGAACCTGGAAGGTGGAGGTTGCAGTGAGCCAAGATCGCCCCACTGCACTCCAGCCTGGGTGACAGAGCAAGACTGTCTCAAAAAAAAAAAAAAAAAAAAAAAAAATTGTACGTGGAACCTAGTAAGTTCTCAATAAATATTTATTAAATGAGTGAACAAGCCGAAGGCTGAGAAATCTGCCCTAGTTCAAGCCATCATTGTCTCTTGCCTAGACAAGCGCAAGGGCCTCCCTAGCAGCCTTCCTGCTCCATCTTGCCCCTACCATCCATTCTCTACCCAGAAGCTGGAATCATCTTCAAACGTAAATCCTAATGCCATGCTTGCACACAGACCCTTGCTCCACACCGCAGCACAGTGGGCCCTTCGCGCTCTGGCCCCACCGCCTCTCTTGTGTTCCCTCCTCTCACTTGCCCTATTGCTGTGTTCTCTCCCACTGGCCGGCTTTCAGGGTCTGGAGGCAGCTCGCTTCTTCCTCCCTCAGGGCTTTTGCGAAGGCAGCTCCCAGTGTGGGTCTCCCCCACCCTCAACCCCAATCTCTTTGCCTCATTGACTCTTGCTCTCCCTGCTGAGCTCATCACTTCCTCAGGGAAGACTTTCTCCCCCTCCTGGCTGGCGTACGTCCCTCTATGTCCTCTTCACATTATGCATTATTACCTGTCGCAACACATGTATTTGTGAGATTGCTTGATGAATGTCTTCCAATGTCTGGCAATGTAAGTCCTAGGGAGGCAGGAGCAGTATCTGCCTTAATCCATGTTTTCAGTGTAGCTAGGGCCAGGCGCGGTGGCTCACACGCGTAATGCCAGCATTTTGGGAGGCCGAGGCGGGCAGATCACTTGAGGTTGGGAGTTCACCAAAATGGTGAAACCCCATCCCTACTAATAACACAAAATTAGCCGGGCACAGTGGTGGGCGCCTGTAATCCCAGCTGCTCAGAGGCTGAGGCAGGAGAATCACTTGAACCTGGAAGGTGGAGGTTGCAGTGAGCCAAGATGGAGCCACTGCATTCCAGCCTGGGTGACAGAGCAAGACTCTCTTTCTCTCAAAAAAAAAAAAAAAAAAAAAATTGTACCTGGAACCTAGTAAGTTCCCAATAAATATTTGTTGCATGAATGAATGAACAACCTCAGGTCTCCAGACGCTTTGATCTTCTGATCACTCTATTACAAGCAGAGTCTCTCTTATTCCTCTTCTTTTCTATTTCTCTGCTCTTCAAGCTTTTCTTTCTACCCATTCTTTCTCCATTAGCTGTCAACATGCAGCAAATGGCTGCATGTAAGTGTTTATTGTGCTGATTAAATGTCGTTCTTTGTTCTGAGAAACAAATTCAGTTGATTTTCTTATTTGCATATCCTTCTACTAATGTTGCCAGAAATGAAAAATAGTCAAATATAATGAGCTGTCGATCCTGGATGGACGCCTGGCTCTGCCTGAAGGCAGGCACTGAACCAGGTGGCCTTGGGCTGGGAGTCAAAGTCAGTGGCCAATTGTTATCCAGCCGCAGCCCCAAGGGGGATGCAGGTCCTGGCTCCACAGCAATGGAAGCTGGTCATTCCCTGGCTCTGCTCAGGGCTGGCACCTTCTCTCGAACTTCTGGCCTCACACAATCCCTCTAATCTCAGTCTCCCAAAGCGCTGAGGTTACAGATGTGAGCCACCGTGCCTGGCCTGGGCTGGAAACTTCTCAAGCTACAGGTCTCAGTCAAATGTCATTTCCTCAGCGAAACCGTCCAGACCACCCATCTAAAGCTGTCCAAAGACCAAAAGCCCAACTCAGGAAGCAGAGCGCAGAGTAGGGAAGAGGTAGGACCCTTGGCATTCCATCATTCTACATTCAGCATTGTAGAATTCTCCATCTCGGCACTTCTTGTTGTGTGAGGTTATTAAATGTCTCTGTGGCTTAAGCCACTCTGAATCAGATGTCTTGTTATTTGCAGTGGAAAGCACTGTAACTGATGCATTCTTTTCAAACCACATGTATTAGTCTGCTAGGGTTGTCATAACAAAGTACCACAGACTGGGAGCTTAAACAGGAGAAATGTATCGTTGCACAGTTCTGGAGGCTGGAAGTCTGAGGTCAGCTATTTGCAAGGCTGGTTCCTTCTAAGCGGTGAGGGAAGGCTCTGTCCCTGGCCTTCTACCTGATTTGTAGATGCCACCTTCCCTCTGTGTCTTCACGTGGTTGCCCCTATGTGTGTGTCTGTGTCCAAATGTCCTCTTCTCAAAAAGACATCAGTCATACTGGATTAGGGCCCACCCCAATGACTTCATTTTAATTTAATGACCCTTTTAAAGACCCTATCTGCAAATACAGTCACATTCTGAGCTACTGGCCTTTAGGACTGCAACCTACTATTGGGCCGGGCGCAGTGGCTCAGGCCTGTAATCTCAGCACTTTGGGAGGCTGAGGCAGGTGGATCATGAGGTCAAGAGTTCAAGACCAGCCTGGCCAAGATGGTGAGACCCTGTCTCTACTAAAAAGACAAAAAAATTAGCCGGGTGTGGTGGCAGGCGCCTATAATCCCAGCTACTTGGGAGGCTGAGGCAGAGAATTGCTTAAACTCGGGAGGCAGAGATTGCAGTGAGCCGAGATCGAACCACTGTACTCCAGCCTGGGCAACAGAGTGAGACTCCATCTCAAAAAATAAAAAATAAAAAAATGAACTGCAACCTATGAACAGAGGACAAGGAGGTCACAATTTAGCCCATAATACTACAGATCCAGAATTATTTTCTGTGAACCAAAGCCAGCTCCTGGGGCTGGAAGAAGACAGGCCATGGAAACTGTGCCTTCTCCAGCCACCCACAGAGCAGGAATGGCTGTTGGGAGCCCAGGATGATGAGCTTACTGCCCAAGGTGAGAGAAGGCAGGAGAGAAAGGTTCTTTCCAGAATTTAAATCTCAACAGCCAGTGGGGAAACACACCAATAATGTTAAGAACCATGGTCGTAATAATAGTGGCTGCTTCTCATCCACACCATGCAGTGGGCCCTGTGTGAGGGCCTCCTTGATGCTGTCTCTGACAGCGTTAGGAGGGAGGCATTATTCCTCACTCAATGACGAGGCTGAGCTCAGAGCTGTTCCTCACATGCCAAGGGCCACACAGCTGGGATGGCAGCCTCAGAGGGGCCTCTTTTATCTCCTTTCAAGAGAGAACTTGCCCTTGGGCAGTGGGGAGCACAGGCACCAGGACCAGGCCCCCTGCAGCACTTTCAGGACCCTCCTCCACTTCCCAGCCAAGGCCCCACATCCTGGGCAGCCCTGGGCCAGGGAATGAGCCCGGCGAGGCGGGGCACTAGGGCCTGCTACTCTTGCCGCCCTAGGACTCCTCTGAGGGGCCATCCTTGCTCTGGGTCTCCCTGTAAAGTTGGCGAAGATGTTGGCATGTCTACACTGCAGTCTCAGAAACTCCTTCCCATCCCACTCCCTGTACTTTTTCCCTTTCACAGGCACTACCTGCAACAAACCTCTCACCTTCCTAAGTCGGTTTCAGTGCCTGCTTTCCAGAGGACCCAGCTGGCCCTCCCCATAAGAGCAGACCAGTATTAGGACCATGACCTCCCACTACGGATGTGTCACCACCTCCCCCATCACTGCTCAGTCTTGAAGGCAAAGGCTAGAGGGTTTAAAGACAAGAGTTGGAGCTGGACCCTGTAAACCATGAAGTGCGGAGCTGGTGGTCAGTTTCACTCAGTCTAATGAGTGTGTGGCCCAGGCACCCAGGGCCAGGTACCAGGGAGGGCCAGAAGTATTGCCTAAGGCCACTAGCTGCTTGGTGGCAGAGCAAAGCCAGAGTCCCAGGTTCCTGGATCCATCGGAGCCCCTTATACGGTGTGGAACTTCTGCCCAGCCAAAGTGACTCAGAGGTGCAGCCCTGAGGGGTTTCTAAGGAGTGATGAGAATGGGATGCTGGAGGAGCCAAGAGCTCATCCCTGAGCGGCAGAGGCTGCCAGGACCCTTTAAGGCCTTCCACCAGGACCTCCTAACGATGGAGGGCCACCCACCCCCCAGCAGCAGACAGAACTCAGACAGGCGGCTTATGCCCCTCTGCACAACCTGCACTGACTTTGCCAAGTGAGACACCACCTCTCATCTAAAGCAGGCACAAAGCCATCTTCTTGCTGGGTAACCGGGAGTCTTCAAAAAGCTGGTGTGGGAAGAGCCCCCACCTGAGCCAGGACCCCTGCCCCTGCCCATTCTGAGAGCGCTGCACAGAAACTCCAGTGCCAGCCTCGCCACACACTGATTTATGGCTGTGATGACCCGAGAGCCCGCTGAAGGAGCTCTGGCACTTGGTTTATAGCCTCTACTACCTCCAGGGCTAATTAGTTTTATGGCCAACAGAAGAGACAGGAGGTTTAGCGGCTTGACCTGTCTCTGGTTCAACAGCACAAAGCGCAGCTGTTTATTTTCCAGGGGGCTCCCAGGCAGAGTCTCTCTCTCCCTTTCTCTTTTCTGTGGCTGTTGGCCTGGATGACAGGAGTGTGATGACAGGGGCACCACAGGGTCTCTCCACTGCTGGTGGAGAGCAGGCAAGGGGACCTTTCCCATTCCAGGGCTGCACTCTCACCTAGAGTTCAGGGCTACATTGGGGATCCTCTAAGCATGAGCCAGGCTGGTCTTCTGGATGGAAGGAGACAGCTCACTCTCATTCCGGGGTATCTTCTAGGACACGATGATTCCTCGGAGCCCTGATGTCCACTGCCTGCCCACTCTTTCAGGCCAGTTTTCCAAGTTAAGCATTTGCACTCAAGTCCGGGCCTGCTCCTCCTTCACTGACCTTCCCAGCAAAGGCTATAGCCCTGATGTACTCACAGACGATAAGAGCAACCGACTGGAGCTGGGTCTGCACCATTACATGCACAGTGTGTGTGTCTCTGTGTGTCTGTCTCCAATCACTGCCACCAAAGCAGCGACTCTGAAACCAGTCCCATCTGATTCTTCTGCCACTTCAAGTTCATCTCTGGGCCTTGCACCCTTCATCTGTGAAATGGAGATAATAATAACGCATCGTAGGATTGCTGCTATGGTTATTAGATGAGACAGTGCAGCAAAGCACTTAGTCTGTGCCAGATCTGGACTCAACAGATATATTAACATTCCAGGGAGTGGGGACACAGAGGACACAGGGCAGCCCTCCAGGTGGGAACTGCCTGTTCCACTGACACAACAGAGCTCCCTTCACCATCTGCATTCCCAAACACTGGTCTGACAGCTGTGGTCATCACTCACCTGGCATCCTCTTGCACACACACCCTTGCACAAATCATGTATTCAAGCATATGTGTGCTGTCACACCAGAAACCATACTCATGTACGCAAGTGTCTTTGCAGATACGTATTCTTGCACATTCAGACACATGCACATATACACACATGCATGCATCCCATATGTTCTGCACAGAGTCCTACAGAAACATGGCACATACACACATGCACACATTCCTGCATGCACATACAGAGTCCCGTGCCTCTGGCACATGTGCAGTACAGAGGAGCAGGCTGGGCCAGGCACAGTGACTCACAGCTGTAATTCCAGCACTTTGGGAGGCTGAGGCGGGCAAATCACCTGATATCAGGAGTTTGAGACCAGTCTGGCCAATGTGGCAAAACCCCGTCTCTACTAAAAATACAAAAAATTAGCCGGGCGTGGTGGCAGGTGCCTGTAGTCCCAGCTACTCAGGAAGCTGAGGCAGGAGAATCGCTTGAACCCGGGAGGCAGAGGCTGCAGTGAGCCGAGATCGCACCATTGCACTTCAGCCTGGATAACAAAAATGAAACTCTGTCTTAAAAAAAATTTTTTTTAATAAAAATAAAAAATAAATAAATAGAGGAGCAGGCTGACAACGTCAGAGCCAGACAAGGGAGCACAATCAGCTCAGAGATTAGGGCCCAAGGAAAGGCTGGAAAGGAGACTCTTTTAGTTGCTGAAGGACATCTTAAAGTAAAAATAGCCCAGCATAGGCCTGCTAGGAGGGGGCTGGGTCGCCCTGACACCCCAATGCTCCCTTCCATGTCTCCCCTCTGGAAGTCCTCAGGCGACCTGTCCCTGCAGCCCAGAAGTCCTGTCAAGGAGCAGGAGTGAAGAAAGGGACAAGATACCCTCTGTGCTCTCTTCTTGAGGTCAGGGTGAGGGCAGGGTGGCTGGAGAGCTGGCAGTGAAGGAAGCCCAGCATTCCTGTCCCTGCCACTACCCATTTAACCCTAGAGCCCTCCGAGGACTTCAGGGTGTGGGTGCAGACACTTGTTCCCACGTGGTGACCCCACGGTGCCTCCCAGTGTGTCTGACTTATCTGCTGTGGTCCTACCGATCGATATAGGGAGGGGCAGGGAGCCAGGTCCCCAAATGAGACACTTGGCTAGAAGGAGAGTTCTGGGGCTCAGGGATCACCCTGGCTTTCCTGTTAAGAAGAGTGTTCAAACCTTGATAGGCAAAAGTCCCTGTGGGTCCCACTCAGAACAACCTGGGCATTAAAGAAAATTAATACCAGTGCTACTGTGTCCACCAAAAACGCATGTCATAAAATAGATTGCAATCATTGAGTTGTACACTTCAAAGGGTGCATTTTATGGTATGTGAATTACACCTCGATAAAGCTGGTTATGCATCTCTCACTCCCGAACACTTGTGTTGGGCACTCCGCAAGTTTTTTATGTGGATTATCTCATTAAACCTTTCCCCAAACCCACTCCACAAGTGGGGAAAGGAGGTGGGGACCTGGTTCAAGGTCAAGCAGCTGGTCAGCGTGGGGCACTCAGGACCCCACGTGGCAAGCCTGGCAGGCTGCTTCATTTCTTCTTCCATTCATTCAGTTGATTTTCACTCAAAATGTAGATATCCAGTACCAAACAGTGCTGATGGTTCCTGAACGCCAGCAGGCAGCAGAAATTTTACCAGAAATGCTTATTAAAATGCTGACTTGGGGACCCACTGCCCTGGTTAGGTCTCAGTGCTGGGGGCTGAACCTGCACTCCAACCACCAACCCAGCGGGCGACCCCTGGGGGCCAGGCGGCAGAAGGAAGGAGGGGCCGGGCGCCTGAGCACCAGCGCATGAGGACGCTGAGTCACAATGCCTTTGTGCTCGGGTAGGTATTAATAGAAACATAAAACCCCGGATCAGCCATTTCTTCCCCCTCTGGACAAGCCCGGACGACACGGGGACGCTGTTCAGCGACTCCGACCTCTGCCGTACATTAAACAAGAGGAAGGCGGGTCACATGGACACCTCATTAATTCACCCTCCCCTTGGCAGGAGGATCGGCGGACAACAGAGGGCAGAACTCTCCACGCTGCAGCCTTATCAAGGACCGTGGCGAGGACGCGGGGGAGGGGTGAGGGCCCCTAGGGGCGGGGCCTCAGTGAAGGAATAAATTAGCGCATCCTTTGTTTGCCTGTCAATAGGTGCTTCCAGGGAAGCTCGGTGGGCTAGGGAACTTAGTTTGCCCAAAGCGTTTAAACAATCCCCCTGCAATCCTGTTTGCACTCTTCATTTGCTCAGCAAACCTGCCCCTCGGATATAGCCTTGGGGTAAACTCAGGCCCAGCTGCTGCTGAGCTCAGGGCTGTTGCTTGGCCCTCCCAACTGGGGCAGGGGCTCCAAATGTACACAGTGCTCCCCCCACACGCACATACAAATAACACCCCACCTGACCTCATTCTGCTGGGCAAGTGAGAGTTAAACATCCTAGTTCAAGTTCTTTCTGTCTCTTTTAGCTAAGTACCTGACTTTTCAAAGGTCAGAGCTGCTGCAGGGCTGTCTCTGCTCTCAGGAGGATACCTTTCCTCCCGCTCCCTCTTTGCCAGGCTGCAGTGGAGTGGGGGGGGGGGGTGTTGGGTCGGGCTATCTTGCTTGCAACAAACCTTGCAGTCCTGGGGCTGGGATGGGGATGGGGGTCCCGTGGTCTCTTTACTACACCTAAGCCATGCAGGGGCGTGGTTCCATGCCCTGCAGCTTGGTCCCCTATTCTGGGGCTGCCACCTGAAGGTCTAGCTATGACCCCAATGACTCCTGGCATGGCTGGCTCTGCAGTTCTTGACTATAGGGCTGACTCCTCGGTGAGTGCAACAGCCACTTTCAGCTCCCTCTGATCCCCCTTCCACACAGCTGGGAGCCTAGGAACCCGGGGGTGCTAGGCCAGGCCCCTCTGGTACTTCCTGAACCTGCCAACACCATCTACTCTGGGTGGCAGCCTCATGCTGTGGAGTTAGGGTCTTTGGCACCAAAAGCACAGGGGGCAGGGGAGGGAGGCAGCATCAGCCTTCTCTTGGATCTAGGAAGTTTTTTACCCCAGCACCACCCAGCCACCCCCCAACCCCCCGGGGGCAGCCTCATGTACCTCCCTCCTGATGTCTTATGCAGTTCCAGCTCACCTTCTTGTTACATTCTGTGTCCTCTGTACCCTACACAGGCTGAGAGTAAACCTCACGCTCAGACCTGCAGGCATTGCGCTTGATATAGAAAGGGCAATGTTCAGAAGTGGAAAGCTTTTTCCCCTGACGGGAAGCCTGGCTTTCAAACTCCTCTTGCTATGGGCCTGGAGAACCTAGTCTGGCTAAGCGCTCACATTCCCTTTGTGTCTCATCACAACCCTCATCCTCCTGGACGCTTGGGCCTCTGGCAGACTAGCGGGA
The DNA here is from genome assembly GCA_004027835.1 of Alouatta palliata. Lineage (NCBI taxonomy): Eukaryota > Metazoa > Chordata > Mammalia > Primates > Atelidae > Alouatta > Alouatta palliata. Next base: position 54,555 of record PVKV010006152.1, read on the forward strand.
AGGTCACAAACAGGGAAGAAAAGAAAAACACCAAAGGCATTCCCACATTTTAAATGTATTATTCCATTATATGTCAATCTGCCCTGGAAATGTTCCAGTAAGGGCACCGGGTGAACACAGGAGTACGTGGAGGGGCCCCCATCTGGGTCCAAGCATCTCCCAGAATCAGGTGTAGAGGGCAAAGGGCCCCTGCCACATCTTAGTGAGTGGCCAAATGCCTGTGACATAGGAACAGTGATGCCTATATCACAAAGGTATGCAGATGAAAAGATTAAACTCCTGGTGTAGCCCAGGCCTTACCACTGGGCACACATGGAGATGCTCCTCGTCTTGCTCCCTCTCGAGCTGGTCTTAATGCCCAGCTAGACCAAATTTGCCCCCAGAACAGGAGTTCCCCATGCGTTTGTCTTTCAGGCAAGTTTCAGTGAGAGGAGCAAGTCGAAGGCTGATGCAGTTTCCAGGTGTGCAGGGCAGAAAGGGATCCTCTCCCCAGCATGGCTTTTTGATAGCTAGAAGGCACGGGTGTGACAGAGAAGGAGGCTGGATCCTAGGCAAGCTATCAAGCTGCGGGTTACGCAGGGAGGACTGGGGGCTGACAGCCCTTAGACTACCCTGATTCATGGCTGGAGCCAGACATTGGAGCTCCCTTCCCACCAGACCACCCCGCTGAGATGTGCTTCTCCCTGTCCCAACCCACTTCAGTTTCCCCCACTACAGAATGGACACCACGTTGAAGTCATAGGGTGTGGCAGCAGTGAGTCTGAAGCACACCACAGTTAGGAAATCAAAAGCAATCTTTTTCTTGGTGCTGGCGAGGGTAGCTTGCATGAAGGTCAAGATAAAACCCAAGGGGAGAAACGAGTGGCGTAGTGTTTTGTTTGGCGCGGCCGGCAGGCTGTTGCCTCGGTAGCTGAGAACATCGGCTCTGGTCACGCTTGCTTCTGCTCCAATCCTATTACTCCGTGCGGTTGGGCTCCGAAAATAGCCCCTGTCAGCCCCATCATCACAGTTCAGCATTTCCACCACTGGCCACTTATTGTTCCGTGGACACAGCCATCCTTAACCCCTCCTCTGCCAGCCGGCCAGAGGCACCTGGGGGTGAGATTCCACCTCTGGGGAGAGCATTTTTTTTTGAACCCCCCCATCCACTCTGCAAGGAGAGCCAAAGGGCGCTTCCGTGGGATGGAGCTTCCACCCGTTCCAGACACTGCAGACCTGCATGGTGTCTAACTGCCCTGTAAGTTAGGAGGAGTGATCAGCATTTGGTGGAGGAGGAAAGCAAGGCTCAAGGAGGTGAAACGACTTACTCAAGGTCATCAGCCAGTGTGTGGCTCAGTCCAGGTGCAGACCAGGGTTGCTCGACTCCAAGGCTGGCCAGTGTCACCTCGTCCTGCAGCCACAGCTCTTTTGCCCCAGCTGGGGTGAGGCCTCTTCCCCGCAGCCTCCTCCAGGCCCCTTTGGTTAACAGACACTGGCCTGGAGGCATGGGGGGAGAGTGCTGCCTGCTGCAGGGTCACCGGAAGTGTTTGTGTAGAATGGAGGTCGCAGTAGCCTGCCCCCAGACCACCTGGCTCAGTAACCCAGGGACACAGCCCAGCAGGCCTCATGAGTCTAACCCCACAGCTGTCCTGAGAGTCTGCAGGTGCCACTGGGAAGGAAGGAAAATTGGCCTTTTTGGAGCCTGGTGTGGCATCCAACACATAACATATAACACAGTGTTTCTTCTCAAAAGTGAATTTTTCAGATAAGGAAATGGAGAGTCCCTCCATGGCATCAGATTGTCTCTCAAAAGAAAACAGCCAACAATTTTACAGCAAAGACCAGCCTGGAAAATGGACAAAAGCATCACAACAGACTTAAGTGTGGAGTAGGCGCCCAACTAGGAGGCAGCTAGGGCAGCGTCCTTGAGCACAGGCTTGGGGACCAGGCAGGCCTCAAGTGGTTGGGGGTGTGGATGAGATAGTGTGTGTCCCGGGGCAGCACAGAGCCTGGTGCTAACGACAGTGTCTGGGATCACTGAGGCCTCGACTTGTGCACAAACATGTGTCCTAAGAACCTGCTATTCATGGGCTCATTCACACTTGTTAGGCAAATTCTGCTGCTATTCCCAGGGGAGAAAACAGGAACTGAGAAGTAACTTACTACTGGAAGTAGGATGGGAAACCAGGCATCTGCCTTCAGAGCTTTGAGCATTCATCATTACGTGTGTTCCCTGGGGACAGAGCAGTCCTGGTATACTTGCTGGGGAATCCTGGCCTGCCACTGAGACTCCCCTACCTCCCCTCTGGCTTCTCTGTCTGCCCCTGCAGGGCCCGGACCACGTGCTCCCAGGGCCCTTCTGGCCCTGACCCACAGAAGATGCACCTTGCTGTGGCCTCCTTGCAGCAGCCCCAGGACAAGCCACCTTGGCTTCTGCAGGCCAAGCCCCTGACGTTCTGGCTCCTCCTGCTGCATCAGGCCCAGCCTCCTTCCAACCTGCCGAGCTGCTGACCAGCCCCTGATGACCTTGAGTAAGTCATCTCACCTCCTCGAGCCTTGCTTTCCTCCTCCACCAAATGCAGGACAGTCTCTGAGTTTGGACAACAACCTCTAAACCCTGCCCATGCTGTGATTTTATCCTGGCCAGTCTTTGCTTGAGTACCACGGCCATTTACATCAATCTGCCGGTGGAACCTGGGGTGAAGAAACCAAGGGTTCTGGGTCCCTGTGTGGTGACCCTGAAACCACAGCAAGGAGTGTGGAGGTTGGAACAATCTGTACCTTTCACAGGCTCGGAGTTTACTTGCTCCAGAACAACTTTGTGACTTTTTGGGAGAATGCAAGCGGTAATCTCCATGGGGCGCTGTAGAAAGAACCTGGGCTCTGCCAGGCTTCGGTGCCCCCTCTTCAGCTCTTAGGCTGAGTTTTGGTAAAATGATGCTTATGGAACGCCTAGGAAAGCAGCCAGGTCACAGTGGCCCCATGAAGCAGTAGGTCCCCTAAACCACCTCCACTTGCCCTTCTGAGCCTCCCTCCTGCTGCCCCTTCTCTGTGCCCCAGAGCCTGACCAAGTGGACATCAACAAGCCCCCATCATCGGGCTCTGGCTGGGTTTGCCTGGTGGGGTTCCCTGGCAGGGGGAGTGAAGTGACCACAATCTGTCTGAGTGTCTTGCCCACCCTGGAGGCCCTGGCCCAGCAGCAGGCTCTCTCCATTCGGCCCTCCTGCTGGAATCTGTAATATTCCCCTGCTTCCTTATCCCTGGAGGCAGGAGCAGAACCCTCTTGGTGTCCTATACCCTGGCCTCAACTTGTAAATAGTTCCTTTATTAAACTCTCAAGTCCTTCTACTTTGAGTGTGTCACCTGTTTCCTCCAGTTACACTGACTGGTCCAGTAGCTGAAAATATACAAAGCCAAATGAATAAAAATCCTTGTTTTCATGGACCTGCGATTCAGGCTCTGAGCTGGGCGGTGACCTGCCCAAGGTCTCTGGAGTTAGTGGCACACCTGGGCCTGGACTCTGCCTCTTGCCTTCTGTGTTGCTCTTTCCTTGCACTCCAGGACCTCAAACCCTGGGGCCTTCTTCAGAGAAAAGGGAGCTCAGTCTGCCCCCCAGGGAGGAGACCCCAGACCCAGGGGCTGTGGGCTCTGCGCCCTGGCAGACCTGAAGTGTAGAAGATATTCCTCACTCTGGCCAGCCGTCCCCACCTTGGTTAGGGACTGATGGCCAGTGTGAAGGGCACTTGTCTTCTTCAGCCTTCCAAGGCTTTTGTAGGGAATTGCCTCTGAGTTTTCTGCCCACTCCACCCCATCATTGGGGTCCTTCTGTCCCTTCTGTTAATGATCAGTGAGCTGGCAGAGAGCCCAGCATGCCCGGCACCCCTTCTCTCTCTCGCCTGTGTGTGGGCACGGTCAAACTCCCCACCCTGAAACTGATGTCCAGCATCCCCCTCAACTACTACTGATGGGTCCAAAAATTCACCATTAACTATGCGGCTTGGCCGGAGGCCTCGGTCAAGCGGAATGTGCAAATGGGGTATGCTGAAAGAATTGGCACCGCTGTATAAATGAGTTTATCAGAGCTCAACCTGGGAAAATCTCCCAAAAAAGTAAGAGTGTTAAGAGTCACAGCTCTCAGTGGGAAGTGGAAAGGCTCTGACTGGCTCACTTAGCTTAGAAGCCCAGAGCCATCTGCGCGGAGGCCTGTGGTGTCCTCGGGATTAGCCTCTGCTCGTCTCCTGGTTATGTGGGCTGGGTCTTTGGAGCAGCGAGAAAGACGCCCACCTCCTGCTCAGGCTGCTGAGAAGGCCCTGGGATAAGAGAACGCCATTAGCCTCAGTGCCTGCCCCCTTCCCAGCCACTGGCCTGTCTCAGATCACACACCCATGCACTCTGTAGCCAAGGGAGTGACACGGCCTTGGTGCGGCCATCCTTTCCCAATCACAGGCACCAAGAGTGGGAAATATGGGCCCCAAAGGAGGATGGGGCGCTGTTTCCCATGTCTGTCAGAAGGAAAAGAAGAGAGCAGGAGGCTTTTGGTGTCTGAAGGAAGGAGAGCAGACACTAGGAAGTTAGGGAGATAAATGAGGTGAAATGCCTCCCACTGTTCTCCCTCCGTGGGACCCGGTGCAGGAGACAGGTGGTGCAGGGGATAGGTGCCTCCTCCTCGATGGCGCCATCTCTGATTACCCCACCTTGCATCTAGGCCCAGGGATCTTCAGGCTCCTTTGCCTCTCCTGGTCACCCATGGCTATTTACTCATCTCTGTTCTCTACCAGATGGAAGGCTCCTTCAGGCCAGAGGATATGTGTTAGTTATAGTGACCAACACCTTCCCCAGCCCACGTCTTAACTTCATACAAGAAATTGACTTCTCTCTCATATAAAGCTCCACGTGGACGTTCCCAGCTGGCGGGTGGCCTTCCACCTGGTCAGCAGAACCCTGGGGCCTTGGAGCAGCACCTCCAAAAGAACTTGCTGCGACTCTGTGCCCATGTGGCCGAAGAGCATTTGAAAGGTGGCCGATGTGATGGAGCAACTAAACTTTTCATCTCACTCAATGCCAGTTAATTTTAATTTAAACAGCCACATGCTGGGGCTGCCATCTCACTGGGTGTAGCCTTGGCGCTCCCTGCCCGATCTTTGGATTTCAGCTGGAAGACAGCAAAAGGGAGAGGATTTTGAGTCAGGCCTGGTGTTCCTCTTGCTCACCTTGTCACTTGACCACCTCTAACTGCAGTGGACGCTGGGAGCCGTCACTTCACAGGGAGCCCTGGAGGTGGAGAGATGAGTTTGGGAGCCATCTCTACCCACACCTCGCTGAGTCGCCTCTCTGCTTCCCAGACCTGGCAGTGCCTGGCAGGATGCCGGCACTCAGGGAAGGCATTTTGGAGGAGGAGATGTGAGCAGGAGTAAGGGGATGTGTATAAGTATGAATATGTGGGAAAGGCGTGGCAGGAAGACTCTTAAGCAGATTTCTGCTCGAGGCTGCTCTATCTTGCCAGTGGCTGCCAGGAGCACTAGGCCACCTCCCTGACCCTAGGACCCAAAATACAGGGCAAAATGCAGAACCTCAAACACAGGGAGAGAGCATCTATTAAACAGCCAATATTGACCCTGCGAGGAGAAAAGCAAAGTACAGAGTGCGGAAGCACCGGGCCCAGCCCATGCCAAGTGGGGTAGGAGGCACTTCTCGAAGCTAGGGCCCTGGGTCAGGAACAGAGTGGGGGCCGCCCCTCTATCTGACTCCACACACAAACCAGCCCCGCAGCACGGGGTTTGTAGATTGCACTCTAGGAAGCAGGGACTCTTTGGAAGGTACTGGTGGCCACTGAAGGGATTCCAGGGGCAGGGAAGGGGTGTGAAGAGGAGTCTTTTTTTTTTTTTTTTTTTTTAGAGATGGGGTTTTACTATGTTGGCCAGGCTGGTCTTGAATTCCTGACCTCAGGTAATCTACCCACCTCAGCCTCCCGAAGTGCTGGGATTACGGGCGTTAGCACCACTCCCGGCCGGAGGAGGAATCTTAGCTAAGGCCCCAATTAGGGGCTGACTTCCCCTCCTGCCTCTATCTCTAACTTGTCATGGGACTGCAGGCAAGTTCCGTCCCTGTTCTGCAATTCTGTAGCCTACCTAAAATGAGAGGTTTGGACATAGGATTTCTAAGGTCCTTAATGCGCAATAGACCTGAAATTAACTTTTATCTTCACCTCAACAAGCCGCAGAGACTTTAGCAAGGTCTTCGACCTTCAGATGCCTCAGTTGGCCCAACTGAAGCCAGAGGGAGAGGTGTGCCACTCACCTGGGACTGTGTGGGAAAGAAGCATAGATCCTGGATCTGTGGTAACCCAACTCCTCCACAAACACGGTCCATCTTGTCCCCAGCACTGAGGACCTGACATGGGGTCTGCAGAGGTGACGACTGTCTCCCATAGAGATTCAGAGCTCCTCAAGGAAAGGAGCCTTGCCCAGTGCTGAGCTGGTTCTGAGGAGACCAGGAGAAGCCTGACTTGCAGTGTCTGACCGTCTTTCAGGGGTGGATACCCCGCCATGGCCAGTGTCAGGTTACCCACAAGATGTCACTGAACGTGGAGCTGGAAAGAGGCGCACAGCGCTCTGGAAGCCATGGGGAGCTGGCTCTAGTAGCCCCCCCGCCCCCGCAGCCAGGCTCTGTTCATCTTGGCAACTCCAGGACTGGGGAAGGGCCTGGCACGGGGCAGTGCTCAGTGCTCACCAGCTGAGAGAATGCTGAACTAACACAGGCTGAACACCAGGGGAGGCCCTCCTGGAATTCCTCACACCGAGGCCCTTCTTTGTGGGAGCAAATGGTGACATCAGCAGGAATGAGAGGCCAGGGCATGGATGCTGCACTCATTACAGCCCCTTATCAGAAAACCTCCCTCCCCAGTTAGCAGCAGACAAGTCTTTCTATCCCCGGAAGGGTCCCCCTCCCTCCAAGTGCTTTGACACCATCCCAGTGGCTGGAGGAAAGCGCTGGAGAAACCTGCAGGCCCACACCCCTCCCGGCAGCACATGGGGCATCTCTCCTTGAGACTCTTCCGGCAATCTGCCCCACCCATTCATCCACCGCACCAAGGAGAAGGAGAGGCTGGGCTTAGGTCTGCAATTTGGGGCAACCGTGACTGGCAGAGGTCACTCTATAGGCTGTGTGGAGAACACCAGGCTATGAGTCATTCTCCTCATCTACTTCTCCCAGGGCAGGGGGCTGCCGGTCCCTGGCCTCCTAATAAGTGAGTCTGTGATGAACAGTCTACCCCTCGCCCCCTGGCAGGAGCCCTGTGGGAAGCAGCAGTCTGGGTGCAGTCCCAGGGTCATCCCCAGAGTCAGCTCTAACTGGACCTTCCCTTCTGTTCAGGTCAGACCCTGTGTGAGTGTTTTGGAGCCCCTGAGCCTGCCTGGTCACCAACCTCAGCCGACCTTGTGGGCTCCCCCTCTGCTGGGAGATTTAAACAGGGCTCCGCTGGAAAATTCTTCTGCTGTCCATGGCATCAACTGTGGGTGGGCTGGTCTAGAGGGTCCAATGTGACTTCACTGCCATGCTGGCACATCTGGCGCCTGCTCCTGGTCTCCATGATGACAGTCACGGGGCACTTGGACTTCTTAGGAGGCAGCTGGCTTCCCCAGAGCAAGCATCCCAAAAGAAGCAAGAGGAAGCTGAGTGGCCTTTTTGACCCATGATCAGAATGGAACATGACTTCTGGCCCCAGGTCTAAGGAGGAGGGAAATAAGACTCCACCTCTTGAAGGGTGAATGCAGAGTGCCAGTGCAGAAAAGCATGCGAGGGGGGATGTGCTGCCATGCTCCTCTGTGAAAGTACAATCTGCCACAGATGGGGCACCCAGCTCCTTGCTTCTGGGTAGCCTAAGGAAAGGTAGGCTTGGAGGGTCTGATTCAGAAAGCATTGCTAAGAAAATGCTGGGTCACAACTTTCGGATAATATGATAGTTAAGGTTATTTGAACAATTACTGTGTGCCGGGGACTGTCCTAGGTACATGCATGAGTAATCTCATTTCATTCCCACAACCACCATGTAAGGTAGGGACTGTTATTCTTTTCCTTTTACAGATGGGGAAACAGGCATGTTGGATGCTTGTCCTAGTAACTTTTCTAGAAGAAGCACAGGCAGGATTCAGACCCCAACATTGGGGCCCAGGATATAAGCACTGACCCTTGGTTTCTAAGGTCAACTGGCCTCCAGCTGATCGCAGGCTGATTGCAGCCCTGCCTGGACTGGAACACTGGCACTGCCACCTATGAGCTGTGGCATACATCCCTTAGCCCCTCTGAGCCTCGGCTTCCTTGCCCATGAAATGGGATGATTGTGTCCACTCCCTGGGCTTGCTGGGGATGATGTGGACCTGTGTGTAGCAGGTGTCGGGCAGGGGGCTGGCACTGAACAAACCTTAAGTCCCTTTCCTTCCCTGAACTCCAGGAAGGAAATGTGAAGACAATGCATATGACAAAACACTTCTGTTCCCCAAGAGGGAGGGACCTGGAATTCTAGTGACGCTGGGATTCACTCAACAGTGAACCCTCTGGGGAAGGGAAAAGGGGTGATCGCTGTAGCTAATGCTTCCCAAGTGCCCGCTGTGTACCAGGCTGCCTACAAGATATGTCATGTCCCTGAGCTCTCCTGACAAAGTTGCAGGGCATAAGAGTCTAAGATTCAGAGTATAAGCAATGGACCCAAGTTCCAAAGCAGTCACAGCAGAAGACAGCTTTGAACCCGGTACCCTCTCATTCCCTGTGTCCCCTGCATCTCCCCTGGCTCCCAGGAGGCACTGCTGAAACACAAGTCAGTGTGCCAAGGAAAAGAGACAGTTTGAGCATCACCTCTGGGAGGGAAAGTGACTGTCTGCTGTCAATCATGCTAAGGATCTCTTGCCCTCTGGCCATTAGCGTCAGATCCAACTCAAACTCCTCCAATCCTACAAGCCCCTGACGGCTCTGGGTGCCTACAAGCCCCTGTCGGCTCTGGGTTCCTACAAGCCCCTACTGGCTCTGGGTTCCTACAAGCCCCTGTCGGCTCTGGGTTCCTACAAGCTCCTACTGGCTCTGGGTCCCTCCCACCTATCTGATCTCATCTCCTCCCACACTACCCCTATTTGCTCCCAGCTGCCTTTGCCAGTCACATTCCTGCTTCCAAGCCTTTGTGCCTGATCTTCCCTCAGCCCTGAACACACTGTCTACCTCAGTGTGGCCTGCCCTTCCTTCATTCAGGTGTCTGCTCTGGAGGACCCTCCTCAGGGAGGCCTTCCCCAACCACTTCACCACTATGCCTCCCCCAACTTTCTAGCTCCTTATCTGCCTTTTTTTGTTGTTGTTGTTACCTAGCACATAGCACCATCTCACATTTTACTGCATATTCATCTCCTTATTTATTGTCTGTGCTCCCCACTACAATGCACATAGTGGGTGCTCAATAATAAATGGTCACAAGGCTGAGGCGGAAGGACTGCTTGAACCTGGGAGGTGGAGGCTACAGTGAGCCCTGATGGAACCGCTACTCTCTAGCCTGGATGACAGAACAAGACCTTGTCTCTAAACAAATAACAGTCACAGAAAGAAAAGCCTGATTAACAGGACAAAGGGGAAGCTTGGGAGGCGGAGAAGCTTGTGACTTAAAGATTCACCTTGAAGGAGAATTTACTCAGGGATCTTTTTGTTTTTAATCAGAGCTTTGCTGACTTGTCTAGAAGAACAGCCAAGGCTTTGCCCACTGATTCCAGGATTTTCAGAAGCTTTTTCCTAACAAGAGAAATGCTGCTCTTCAGCTGAGCGTAACCACATTGCAGGCAGTGCCCCAGATGTGGGCAGGGGGCAGTATTTTAATAGGAGACCTAAAGGCAGGCTGCTCCAGAGACATGTGACCTGTGAGGTTGTACAAGGCCCCCACCCTTCCCCGCCCTGAAGGGCACCCCATGCTGGGTTTAATCCTCTGTTGTCGCTGTTTTAAAATTTTCACTTTTCACAAGGAACCTGTATTTTCCTTTCTTTTTTTTGAGACGGAGTTTCGCTTTGTCGCCAGGCTGGAGTGCAGTGGTGCAATCTCGGTTCACTGCAGCCTCTGCCCCCTGGTTTTAAGAGACTCTCCTGCCTCAGCCTCTGGAGTAGCTGGGAGTATAGGCACACACCACCACACCCAGCTTATTTTTGTATTTTTAGTAGAGACGGGGTTTTACTATGTTGGTCAGGATGGTCTTGATCTCTTGACCTCGTTATCCACCCGCCTCGGCCTCCCAAAGTGCTGGGATTACAGGCATGAGCCACTGTGCCGGGTGGGACCTGCATTTTCACTTTGCCCTGAATTCTGCAAATGATACAGCCAGTCCTCTCCAAAGAATGAACCAGGGATGGAGCCTCAGGCTTTCTAGATGTTGGATATTTGCAGAGAGAGGTTCTTGTGGGTGCTGCTCACGCACGCCATTTGCATTGCCAGTTAAATTCATCTTCCGTGCACCAGGCACTGTGTTAGATGCTGAGAAATGTAACGAACAAGGCTTAGCAACTGCTTCACAAGCTGCCAATCAAGAGAGCCTGTCAGGTAAAGAGAGAGGTGACACCGAGCTTGAGGGGGCAGGTTGGTGGCAGAGAAAATAGCAATGGAGGCCTGTGGTGGGCTAGGTGCTACATATCAGACCATCACGCTGTGATCAACTGCAGGGCCCAAGCCCCCAGGCCCACATTCCTACCTCCCTCCATAAAGCTTCTGCAGAGACACAGAGAAGGGCCGGGAATGGGCCCAGCAATACGGCTGGTCCTGGCAGTCTAGATCTGGACCTGGCTGGGGCCCTGGTGGGTATCTGGGAAGAGCTACAGCCAAGGACATTGACTGGCCTGTCAAAGGGGCTTTGTCATCTCACAAGCTTAACTGCTTTGAGGGTAAAGGCATCCGGAGGAGTTTGGACTGAGGGTGCTCTATGATCAGCTCTTTCTTTTTTTTTTTTTTTTTTTTGAGACAGAGTCTTGCTCTGTCACCCAGGCTGGAGTGCAGTGGCCTGATCTCGGCTCACCTCAATCTCCGCTTCCCAGGTTCAAGCGATTCTCTTGCCTCAGCCTCCTGAGTAGCTGGGATTACAGGTGCGTGCCACCACGCCCAGCTAATTTTTGTGTTTTTAGTAGAGACGGGGCATCGCCATATTGGTCAGGCTGGTCTCGATCTCCTGATCTCATGATCCGCCTGCCTTGGCCTTCCAAAGTGCTGGGATTACAGGCATGAGCCACCGGGCCTGTGGATCAGCTCTTTCTTGTTGAAGAGTCTTCCCTCAGCCACTGTGGCAGCACGTGGAAGAAGGAACAGAAGACAAACTCCCCAGAGCAAGAAAAGAAATTCTTTTTAAAACCTCTTTTCTGCTTCCCCACCCTTGGAATCTCCATCATTCATTGAGAGATACTACAGCCAGTGATATTCATGTGACTCCTTCCATCCTTCTAACCACCCAGGAGTGTAACTCCATTTGTCAGAAAAGGAAGCAGCGAAGCTCCGAGGGGGATAGGGATGACTTTCCCAAGGTCACACCACAGGGAGACACAGAGGGAGTGGATTAGGAAGGCCCAGGCCAGGACGCCCAGAGCCGAAAGGGCCCCCTCCCCCAGCAGCAAGGGGAAAACCTCGGACAGGCCGCCTGCTCTGGGGCATTTGCTCCGTTGGACTCCACCTTGGGGTCTCAGAGGGAGTGGCCTGTGTCCTGGGCCCCCGAAAGACCATGGGGAGCCCTGGCAGCCGCCGAGGGGGCACAAGCCGGGCAGGAAAAGAGCCTCCAGCTCCCGGGCGCTCCACATCTGCGCGGGGGGCTCCCCGTGCGCGTTTCCGCCTCCTGGGGGCCGTGCCGAGCGGATGCTGCTGCCTGCGTGTGAACAGGGCTTGTTTTCCCTTCACGCCCTCGGGCTCCGTTTTTATGAAGCACTTCCTTCTGTTGGCGCTTTGGGAATATTCATTCTTGGCTCGCGCCCCGCACGGTTGACAGTTGGGCTGGGAAATGTACCCGCGACTTAATTAGGGCATCGCCAGACCTGCCAAGCTCCAGCTCCTCCCCTTTGCTACTGCCGCGACCCCAGGGACCCCCGGGACCGCCAGGGCCTGCCCCACGCTGTGGGAGAGCGCCTCGCTGTTCCTACAGCTGTACCATCCGTGCCCAACCCGTGTGCTCCGCCTCATAGAAACCTGTCCTGGCCAAGGCAGACCGACGGCCTGTCCCACAGGTAAGCAGTACTATTGCACGCTTTTGTTCTTTCTCTTGCTTCCTCTGGATTGACCTCCGCCCTCCTCTGGACATAATCAGACTTCTCCTGGCCACAGACCACTCCAGATGCCTTCTACTCACCCTCCCTAAACCTCATGTCCGGAAGCCTGGCTGCTGCTGTGCCCCAGGCACTGCCCTGGGCCGATAGACCTACATGGGCCACCTGCTCTGTTTCCAACATCCTCACCTGGAATCCAGGAGGAGAGGCTCACCTGTAGATTTCACCCTGTTTTTGAGGAAGCTGAAGGTAGCATTAACAGGAAGGCTGGCTTTCCAAGCACTGCAGAGCTGAAAATGGACCGCATTCATCTACACAGCTAAGGGCAAGACCAGGGAAAACCTCGCACCCCCAAAAGCCCAGAGGATCACCGCAGAAGGAGGCTGGCTGGGTTGACTTGAAATGTCAAGTCAAAAAATAAATATTGAAAATTCAACTGCATGTGATATTAAAATTCCACCATAAAAAAAAAAAAACTGGAAAAAATATTTGCAACACATATGGCAAGGGGTGAGTTTCCTTAAATGCTAAAGCACTCCTACAGTCAGCGGAAAATCAACAACCCCAGGGGAACAGGAGCAAATAGCAACAGGCCGTTCACAGAACACAGCCCCAAATGCCTTCCTCAGAAATGAGACGTGCAACCTGCTGCACAATGACAGGAATGCGGAGGTGAAAAATGGCATCGTGCTTTAGATTGTATAGAGAAACATCTTCAAGAGTGTGGCTCTGTGGGGGGCTCCCACTGGCGTGGGTGGTGAGGGCCCGGCGGATTTCAGTGACAGCCTGCACGGCAGGGGAAGAGCTGAGTGAGGCCCCAGCACTTCCCAGCAGTGTATTCGCTGGCAGCTTACATTCTCTGAGCGTCCTTCCCATACGTAAACTGAGGACCTGGGAACTGGCGTTTCCTGGGAAGATGAAGGTGTGGTCTCAGAGGGAAGAATCAGGGAGTGCCACAGAGGCTGAGAGGGCTCTGGGGGAAGCAGGAAGGGGTCCAGATGGGCAAGGGCAGGGGCATGAGAGGGTGGGAGAGGAAGTCTTGGTGGGGGCAGACCCGGAATGGCAGAGGGAATGGGATGAAGATGGAGTTGGCCTTGGTGACCACACTTTCAAGGTTATTTGGTGGTAGAGAAAAGAAGAGAGCCTGCAGGAGGGACAGGATACAGATGGGAAGGTGGTTAGGATGAGGGACATGAGAATATCTATAGACTGAAAATGGCCTAGGTTCCCAGGCTCCGGCTCTCCAGCAGCATCTCCAAGCCTGGCCCACACCAAAGCCTCCAGGCTGGCCTTATTTTATGTGATCCAATCTAGCAGAAGGCCAGGTTGTGCTTGCAGGGCTGGAATGCACCCAGAGCCCCAGAGAGGGATGGGCCCAACCCAGCTTCCCAGGAATCAGCTGGCGAAGTGGCATTTAACTCAGAGCTGTGAGGACAGCAAGACCAGAGGAACAGCCCAGAGCATGGCATGTGAAGGAGGAAGCAGAAACTCTAACCCAGGAAAGGCCCAGCACCATGGCCAAGCAGCAAGGCTAATAGGAAAACCGATCCCAGTGTCAGAAGCTGGGAGGAAGCATAAAATGTGTGCTTACAAAAAGGTGCCTGACATACGGAGGGCACTCTACTAACATTTCACAAATGCATAAACTGAGAGGAGACCTCACGCCTGAGCCCATGAGTGCAGCGAGGATACAGAGGCATGGTGGCTGTGAGGACAGGTGCTGGGCAGGTAGCACAAGTGCGGTGGAAACGTCTGCTGCAGGTCGCAGCACTCTCGAGAGTGCAGATGCAATAGGCAGGCACTCTGCTCCCCTAGGAAGTTGTCATCTCAAAGGGAGGAAGGTACTTCGCTGGGGTCCTAGCAGCTGAATGCAGGCTCCCTGGATTCTACAGGATTGCTTTCCTTGGTGTCTTGGGGTACATGACTTTCACAGTGCAGGAAACTCGACTAACCTTGGATAGAAAGAAGGAAAGCTCCTGAGCCTCATAGCTTCCAGGGCCTTGAGGAGGGGTAGAGATGGCAGCGGGGAGAGGGAGAAACCTGGCCAGCTCTGAGCACCTGCAGACTTCCAGCTACTATCCCTCCGTCGTGCCTCAGTTCTCCCAGCTCCCTGTGCAGATTGAGGTCAGAGCTAGAAGTATCTGATTGGCTGCTGGCCAGCCACAGGTGGCACCCTCCAAATCCACTCAGTCCAGTGGGCTCTGGGCTGAGCTTGTTGGGGCGGGTCACATTTGAAGAGGAAATGGGATTCGGCAGGCCAATGAGCTGACATCTGGGTTGTCCTGGATGATTGGTGATTGACTCCAGAGGCTGCGTGATAGATCAAAGGATCGAAACAGGCTCAGCCCACCTGGGCTCCATCTCCTCCCTCCAGAGCTGCAGAATGCAGGGTCTTCTCCCTCCCAGCCTCAGTTTCCAAAATTGCAAAATGGAAATAATAATGGGTTTGTCACAGGTTGTTGAGAGAAGAAAATAAGACAATAAAGAGGATAGTGTTCTGCAAACCCCAGAGCTAGAGATGACTTGTTTTATTTCACACCCAAGGGAGTGAATGCCTTGAGTTTTACTTTCCACAGAATCTTGGTCCAGCTCCCAGCCGATGCTGGGCACAGGTCAGATCTTACACCTTCATCCACAGCTTGTGAGGGAAAATGCATGTAAGTCTTTCTGCAGTCGGCACCAGGCTGGACCAGCTCAGCTTCAGTTATATATAGCGCTGCCCCCAGAGGAAGGAAGGTGGGTTAGCCCTCTGGGTCTCAGTTTCTCCATTGGCAAAAGGGGCTTGCAGATGACTGCCTCGCTCAGCTCACACGCGGCTGGAGGATTTCATAACCCCTTCTCCCTGCTTGCGTTCTTTGCTCCACATTTGCTGTTCTTCCCCTGCTCGCTGGGCTTTCTGTGGATGGTGGCAGCTGACAAGGAAGGAGCCCTTTGGACCATTTCTATGCCCTCAGCAAACTCTCCCTCCTGCCAGGTCCTCTGAAATCCAGGCCACCTGCTTGCACAGCCTAACACCAGATGAGAACACTTTGTGTTCCTCTTTAATTGTTCCAAGTATGTCAGTTACATTTTCACAGCTGGATTCTAAACCTCAGAAGTTGTCGGTAATCTCTTTTATGAAGATCTCAGGTGCCCTCCCTGCAGGAGCAGAGCAGGCACCCGGCACCTCAGTTCGGAGAAAAGAAACAGAGCTGTTCTCAGCACCGTGCTCTCCCTGACTCGCCCTGCCCTCCCTTCCAGTTCTCGGCCTCTTGACCTCTGCACCTTCCTCACTGTCTGCACAGCCTCAGTTTCCCATACATTGCATGCCTGGGACAAAATACTCCTCATGAGTGGGCCCACCATGCTCCTTCCTCCTGGACCCCTTCTCACTGGTCCCTGGGATCCTGGGACACCAGAAAGGAGGGGCTGTCGCTCCTGAGCTCACACCCAACTCTGCAGGCCGGGGTGTCATCTCTTGCAACAGCTGACAGTGGCACCGGCACCACTTTGGTGTCACTTTTAACACTGTGCGTTCACACCACCGGCTGACTGTCTGCGTAAGGAGGCCCCGGCAGAGCCGCGTGCAGCCACACCCTACGTGTGGAGTTGCTAATCCAGCAGTTGTTCAGCAGGTTCTCTGGGCCTCACCTCCAAACGTGTTACTTCTGGAGGGAAGGACGCCCACGGAACTGCACAAGCTCTCCAGGAAGGAATGACAGAACCGGCCTGTCCTGCGTCGGCCAGGAGGAGAAGAGGAGGCATTTCTGAGCAATGACATGCGAAGTTCTGGGGCCTGGATCTCTGCCACCTACCCACAGTTCCCTAAATTAGAAGAATAAGAGGAAGGAGAGAGCGAGGAAGAGGGAAATAGTGTCACCATACAACTTAAAATCTTTTCTTAAATCTGCAGTTTTATCTGTGCCACATGTTTTCAAAGAATATTTTCTGATGTAACGGGAAGCGACAAAAGCAGTGAAGAAGGAACATCACAGATGCGATATGTCTTCGATTCTGGGAATCCGTGGGGTGGTCATAGTCACGGTGCCCCCGGTCCCACTGCGCATTGCATCCAGGCACCCTGGGAGATTTTCCTTCCTCGCCCCTTGATATCGGGATTGTTGTGTGACTTGTTCTGGCCAGTGACGTGCGAGGGAAGTAACCTGTGTCTCTTCCTGGTGATGGTGTTCAGTTGCTGGTGCTCCCCTTCCCAGCCCGCTCTCCCCTGGCCTAAGGAGCCATGGAAATATGTATTGATTCTGAAGACCCAGAAGCTCAAAGGAGCCTCTATCACTGAGCCAAAGTATGGGAAACAGCACCTGAGAGGCACCCGGACTCCTGTGATCCGGGTGTAAGCAGAAAATGAACCTCTGTTCTGTGAAACCGCTGAGATTTTGGTACAGTTTTCCCTAGAGCATGAGCTATATTGACCGATATAATAAGTATACAAAGTAGTTGGGAAAATATTACTAAGAAGCATTGCAGTGACGGGAAATTTTTATTTTTATACTTTTCTAGATTTTTCCAGTTTTTTGCAGTCAGCATGTCTTACTTTTACGATGCTTAAAAGTTCACAGTCTTATGCATAGCTAGCTTTTTTGAGTAAATAAATGTGTCCTTGGTACTGGGCTGTGTCTTTTACTATGTCATCTCATTTAGTGCTCTGAAAACACTAAAAGGATTTTCTCATTTTGCGAATGAGAAATTTAAGTTTTAGAGAGATTAAGTGCTAGGCATTCTATACTCATTATCTCATTTATCTCTTCAGAGGCTCAAAATATTTTCTACCAGTTTTAAAGGGGAGGCTTGGGTAAAATGCCCACAGTTAGTCACTTAGGAGTTGAAGAAAGTGAAATTAAAACCACCACCATCACAACAGATACCCTTCATGGGATGCTTTTATGTGCCAGGTCTAGGCATGGTCTCATTTAATCCTTTCAGTAACCCTGCGATGTAGGTACTGATAATATTATTCTTACTTTCTAGGTAAAAAAAGTTGGAGGCCCAGAGGGACTGAGCAACTGGCCTAAGGCCACGCAGCTAGCAATCTGTAGGGCTGAGACTGGTACCTTGGTCTGTCTAAATTTTGGTGAGCTCATTTTGCTAAGAATGGGGGTGGTACTTTGGCAGGGCACAATGGCTCATGCCTGTAATCCCAGCACTTTGGGAGGCCAAGGTGAGTGGGTCACCTGAAGTCAGGAGTTCAAGAATGGGGGTGGTACAAAAGGTGATTTTTAGGTAATACAAGAAAATTTTAAAATTAAATTTCTAATTTATTAAAAAAATTATATGTTCAAAATTTTAAAAGTCGAATGGTGCAGCAAGGCTGATAATGAAAAGCACCAGTCCCGCCTCTCCTCAGAGAAAGCTACTTCAAGTCTTTTAGCTGTTCCTGCTGACATTTACTTTCATATTTCTAAATATCATTCTCTAGATGTATTTTTTTTTTTGATATTATGTATTGGCTTCCTCCTGTGGAAGATTGCTGGTTCTCCACCAGCCACTATACACAAACACACACTTTTCCTTCCAAGATAGTCCTATCTCAGTTGCTAAATCAACACTCAGTTTTTACCATATCATATCTACATATAGATTATTCACAGCTAAACAAGGGACTATATTATGGGTACAGTTGCTGTCCTGTACAGCTTTTTGTTTTCCCTGGAGTTAATAATTACCTCAGTTTTTTAATGTAATTAGTTTTTGATGTGAGATTACTAATTCTTCCCACAAACCGTGACAATAAAACTCTAAATTTTCTAGTAATATAGTCAAACACATCTGGCAACCTGTCAGTGCGATTTTTTTCTGGGAGCCCTCCCGTTTGTACCTGGATGAGTTACTCTCCTGGCCGTTGTAGCAGAAGTAGTGAGATTTCTCTTCACCGTTACCCTGGGAATTCCCTTTCCCTCTGTCCTGCGCGGGTGCCTTGTTTCTCAGACCCTAAGTCATCTTCTTTCTTGCTTTATCCCTTCATTTTGTTGTAATATAGACGCCAGTAGCTTCCTTGGAGACTGCATATGGGAGTTCAGTTTTTGGATAATTGATTGACAGCTTGGCTGGAGGTATAATTCTCAGTTGGAAATCATCTCCCCTCAGAATTCTGAAGGCAGTTCTCTATTGGCATGTGGTGTTCTGGGTTGATGTGAAGCAGTCCGATGCCATTCTGATTCTCGATCTCCATTGTGTGACTTTTTCAGTCTCCAAAGCTTCTAGGATTATCTGTTTATCTTTTGTTTCTAAAAAACTTTTTCATAACATTTAATACTTATTCTGAAAAAATGCTTTTAATAAGTTAGACTAGATGGATAATTCCATAAATTACCATTTATCTATTTTAGCCCAGTCATCCGTTTCACATCTAGAATAAGCCAGAGGGGAGATAATTTCCACACTGTCATCACCATCACCGCTACTCTGGAGGATT
Organism: Alouatta palliata; assembly: GCA_004027835.1. Classification (NCBI taxonomy): domain Eukaryota; kingdom Metazoa; phylum Chordata; class Mammalia; order Primates; family Atelidae; genus Alouatta; species Alouatta palliata. The sequence goes on from PVKV010006152.1 coordinate 73,201, forward strand.
AGCCAATGCTCCTGGAAAGAGGTATCCGACTGGAGAGGAGGAGGTAACTTTTTCCTGACTGAAGATTATTTGACCATTTACATGGAAAACCCACAAGAATCAACTGAAAAAGTGATTGAAAATGACAAAATAACTGAGTAAGGTAACGGGATTCAAAATTAGTGTTCTGTTATCAATGGCCTTCAGATACACAGACAACAACCAGAACTAAAATATAATGGATGTAAGACTGCATTTGCAAAAGCAACCTAGAAATAAACTTTTTAAAAATGTGCAAAACCATTTTAAATGCTGCCAAAGGATACAAATGTGAACTTAACACCACATTCTTGGGTTAAAAATCTCAACATTATAAGGATGCCAGTTCTCCTAAATTAAGCTACACATCAACACAATCGCAATGAAAATACTAACAGAATTTCTTGTGGAACCATACCAGTTGATTTTAAAGTTGATATGGAAAAATACGCATGCATCCAGGAAAAGTTTGAAAACAGAAATGTAAAAAGCAGAGATAACCCCATCCATTATTTACTTGTATTTTAAATCTATTATAAAGCTAAAACAATTAAACCTATGGCACAAGTACATGAACAGCTATATAATTCAGAAATTACTAGAAGTCACCCAATATATATAGGAAGTTACCATATGATCAAGTTGGCACTTAAAACAGGATTTATCCATATTTGGTATTGGAACAATTGGCTACCCATCTGTAAAAGAAATTAATTTAGATCCTCACTTCACATGTTATACCAAAATAAATTCTACATGAATCAAAGGTTTAAATGAATTCCTTAAAGAACCAGAAGAAAGCAGGGGATATGGGAATGATCATCTATTGAGCCTTTACTTCTGCTCAAGGCCTGGTGACATAAGCAGGCCCAGCTCATGGATTGCTGGCTCAATAATGGATTGACTGACTCTCAGGTCCTGTACTAGATGCTGTAGCAGTGGCTGCCAATTGCAGGCACTGAACTAGATTTCCCACATGTCTTAGTCCATTTGTGTTGCTATAAGAGAATACCAGAGGCGGCCAAGCATGGTGTCTCATGCCTATAATCTCAGCACTTTGGAAGGCTGAAGCAGGCAGATCACGAGGTCAGGAGATCGAGACCATCCTGGCTAACATGGTGAAACCCCATCTCTACTAAAAATACAAAAAAATTAGCCAGGTGTGGTGGCACACACCTGTAGTCCCAGCTACTCGGGAGGCTGAGGCAGGAGAATCACTTGAATCCAGGAGGAGGAGGAGGTTACAGTGAGCCAAGATGGTGCCATTGCACTCCAGCCTAGGTAACAGGAGCAAAACTCTGTCTCAAAAAAAAAAAACCCAAGCACTTTACCCAAGAGGCTTGGCCCCTGCCCACCCTTTACTCCAGAGGCCTGGCCCCTGCCCACCCTTTATCTGAGAGGCCTGTCCCTGCCCACCCTTTATCTTAGAGGCCTGGCCCCTGCCCACCTAGGGAATCCTTTGCTGTCACTCTGTGCTCCCTTGTACTCCAAGCCACGTGGCCTTGGGCCCTCCTAGAATCAGCCAAGGGCTTTTTCTCACCTCAGGGCCCTTGCACTCACTGTTTCCTCTGCCTGAGACACTGTTCCTCTGACTCCTTAGCTGGCCAGTTCCCTCCTCATTTTTCAGGTTTCCTCTTAAACATGCTTTCCCAAAAGAAGTATGGAATATGCTCCTAGAGGCCGAAGGACAGTAGAAATGCTGACTCCCATGGAGTCCCTGGGACCATGGAAAGAGGAGTCGATTTCTGAGTATAAAGGGAAACTTTTGAAGGGCTGGGGTGTGGGTGGGGCGATGCAGCAACCGGATCTGATTTACCTCCTCCTGAAAGGCTGCAGCACACGCATGGGAAACCGCAGGGCCCTAGTGGCAACAGGGGAGAGTTGGGGCGCTTGTGCCGGTGACAGGTGCAGAGGAGTGCAACCGGAGAGAGCTCATGGGGTATTTTGGAACCCACAGGACATGCGGAAATGCGGGAAGGAGTGGGATGAGCGCCACAGGCAGCAGGGAAAAAGAGTCAAGCGGGGTGGCGCGGTTTCCAGCCCCAGCAGGGTGGTGGGAGGTGGTACCAATTTCCTAAGGTGGAGACCCAGGAAAGGCACAAAGCAGGTGTGCTTTGGAAGGACCAGTTCTGGCGCAGCCCGTTTTCCTGTCGGACCCCTTCCACCGTGCGCCTGGACACAGTGTGAGGGCGCAAGGCCGCGCGGGCATCCCCAGCTCCGTGGCTGCGGCTCAGGTCGGTGGGGAGGCCTGGATCGAGGCCAGGTGTCCCTGCGCTCCCTGCAGCCCTGGCTGCAGCACCGCCAAGGGTAAGAGCACGGCCATGACCGGGTAGGAGGCGGGTCCCATCTGCGAGCCAGTGAGCCACTCAGCCTCCTTGGGAAGGGCGAGGGTCAAAACGGCATCCCACGTTGCGGGGCTTGGGGGGCGGGGGGAAGAGCGTGAAAGGCCTATCCTCTGCGAGGCTTCGGGCGCCTCGAGGCAGGGTGGGGGGGCAGGGTGCGGGGGCTTTGTCTGCGCGGAAACGCCCGGCCCCGCGCCCGTACAAAGGCCGCTTTGTGCCCGCGGCCGGCGGAGGTGGGGGCCGCGCGTCCCCGGAGCCCCCTGCCCCTGCCCGACCCGCGACCCCGAGGGGGCGCCCGCCACTTCGCCGCCGCCAGAGCTTGGCCCGGGGCGCCAAAGGGCCTGCCTCTTAATTGTTCCCAGAACGGGTGGCATTTAGGTCAATTAATATGCAAAACAGGAGTAAATCATCTCATTCGCCGGCCCCACGCGGGGCGGGGAGCCGAGGCATTTGCTAGGCTGCGAGGTCGCGGCCCCCGCCGCGTGTTTATCTGGGGAAATGGAAATCAGGCGGCGCACAAAGCCGCCCCGCGGGTCTGGCCGCGCCCTCCGCCGCCCGCGGCGGGGTCGCCGGTGCCCGCCCGGACTTGCGGCCGGGTCGGGCAGCTCGGCCAGCAAGCCTGGGGTCGCCTCTGGCCCTGTAGCCCAGAGGCTGTGCACCCTCGGGCCGTGCACCGCCCCTCTCTCGGCCACCACGCCCAGCTGGTGATACCAGGAGTTCTGTTATGCCAGAAATCAGGTCCTGGGAGAATACTACGACTCCCTATGTGCTTCAAATTAGAGCTCGCGTGCTCCTGACCCGTTATTATGCTACCGAGCCTTGACTGAAGTCCAAAGCCTACTTGCATTCCTGCATTTAATCCTCAAAATCGCACTAAGAGGCAGGTGATTATTTCCATTGTTCAGCTGAAGAAACCGAGGCAGAGAGGTGAAGATCGTCACCTGGCCGGGACCAAGCACTTCCCCATTACGGTGTGAGCCCCAGGCCTTTGTTATTTCACTGGGCAGCTCCCTCCGCTAGGGAGACCGGCCCCTGCAGGCAGAGTTCTGTGAGCCTGCTACTACTGCACCATCCTTACTCATTCTTCCTGAATTCCAGAAACGTAGCAGTACCCACTGTGCACTTGCACTCTTCTAGACTCTGGGGGTTCCGCAGTGAACAAAACAGGAGATTCCAGGCCCGCAGGACACCAGTGAGAGCACCTCCAGGAGAAGCCAGCAGGGTGACAAGGACTGGCCCCTCGAAGGAGGTGACACATGAGCAGACGGCTGGTGGAGGTGAGAGAGGCTTCCAGGCAGAGGCAATGGCCTTGAGGCTGCAGCATAAGGAGGCCAGGGAGGCCGGTGTGTGGAGCAAAGGGGGAGGGATGGAGACAAGGCAGAGGTGGCCAGGGCTGGCACTGGGGGTGCCGGCTCCAGCTCCAGCTGGGCGCTGAATTATCTGTATTCTCTTGGTCTGCAGGCAGTCTCTGCATGGAGAATTGTAAAGGTTTCTGCTTGGCTCAGCCTGGTTCAAGTGGCCCCACCCTGGGCTAATTGGCAATGACCAGGGACAGGTCACATACTGGACACACTCCCATCAGCTGGACACCCACCCCAATTGATACCCACTTCCCAAGTGGCCCCCAAACCTGAGTAGCAGGCAAAGTCAAAAGCAGTCCAGGGAGCCAGGGTTCAAAAGCCAGAGACATTTCTGAAGGTTGTCAATCTGTGAGGATTGGTACACAGCCTGGAACTGAAGATGTGGATAACCTATGTGCACTAGGGCCAAGGGATAAGGGCATCGGGTGCCTAGACATGATGGAGGGGCGGCGGGGGGGGGGCGGGGGGGGCAGTGTCAGGAGAACAGGGAATGTTCAGAGTTAGTTGTGATATTTTAACAAAATCACCAAACAGAAGTTGATGATGCTGGTCTCACGCCGTTGCTTCTGTAGGAGTTCATGGAGGCAGGGGTTACCAGAGGAGAGTTTGCAAATCTTTTCCTATAGGACGCCTTCTCTATGGTGACGAGCTTGGTCGTCAGTCAGCTACCTGGAGAGTCTGACTTTTCCCCTCTCTCCCCACCCCTACCACGTGCTCATCAAACCTGCCCATTCTTGCTCCTTAATGCCTCTTTCCCCATCCCTTCCTTTCTGTTTCTGTGGTTCTGTTTTGGTGAAGACTCCTATCAGTCATCTTTGGATCACTGCAGCGGCTTCCTCCCTGATCATCCTACTCTCACTTTTGCCTTCAATTCACACAACAAATAGGGCACCACAGGGATCTTCCAAACACATACATCTAAGTTGCCACCCTGGTTAAAACCTTCTATAATTAACAGCACAAACCTATTAAAACATGGGGCAAAGGAGTCAGGCATTTCTCCAAGGAAGATATACAGATGGCCAGCAAGCACATGAAAAGATGCCCATCACTCATCTTTAGGGAAATGCAAATCAGAAGCACAATGAGATACCATTTTGCACCCATTAGGATGGCTACTGCACAAATGTGGTCCATTGCATAAATATATTCCTTCTCCTGTTGATGAATGTCTGAGCCATTTCCAGTCTTGAGCTACTATGAATAAAGCTGCTGTATGTTGGGAGACAGTTCCCCATGAGTCTCGTATTTCTGCACATCTTATGAGTAAGGCACTGACTGACCTATCTTTTCATGGATGTTTGTATTGCAAAAAGCTTTGGAAGATCAAGCGTCTCCCTCTGGAGCACAGGGAAAGCATGCTTGCTTCCCATTATAAAAGATCTGGGTTCTCTAAGCTCAGGGTTCCTCTCCTGTAATACAATTCACTCCAAGCGCAGTACCTGTCTGGGTCCATTCACATTGTCCTGTGGGACTTGGGCAAAGGGAACTGATGCAAATATGCTGATACACTTGCTGCTTGTGGTGCTGTAGGGAATAACATCCTTTGTCTCTGACTCATGGTTCTCGAATCTTCTGCCAGCCTCTCAAAGAGCCTAACTCATTACCTTTCAAGTTGGGTAAAATTTCAGACCCTTTATAGTTCTTGACACTAAATATTCTTATTCAAGTGTCTCTGTGAACATATATTTCTCCACTTCTTCTTTGCCCTTCCATCCTGCTGCCTGGAGTGCAGACCTGGTGGCTGGCGCTCTGGTTACCATCTTGACCCAAGAGGACCAGAGATGTAGTGGATAGAAGGAGCATGGGTGCCCAAGGGCTTTGCAGATCAGAATGACTATATTGGCCCTGGAATTTTACGGGAGGACAAAACGCCTCGTTGATACCACTGTACTGTGGTGTTTTCCAACCCATGTTGTGGCTCATCCTTTCTGAGGTGTCGTCCTGCCCTCCCTTCCTTTGTTCACTAATGTATATCATACACCTCAATGAATGACTGTTCACATTTCTAATTCTTCCCCAGTGATTGCTTCCTATATCCTAGGGCCTTGTACAGTGTCTGGCATATTAGTAGGCGCTCAAGAGGGGGGAGCTGATGAGGTAAACAAATACATAAAAGAAAAATGCAGGTTAACAGAGATGATGGGAAAGCGGCATTCTCGCTTAGAGGAACAGGTAGAGCATTAGGTTGGCAGGGAGGGAGGTACAGCTAGAATCCTGTGCTGTGTGACACCACCACAGCTCTTTCCTCTCTCAGCTCAGTTCTTTGGCTCTGTGATGTGAGCTGTGGCTAAGATGATGAATGCCCGTGGTCTACACTGATTCTCGAGCCCTGTGCAAACTCTGAAATTTGAGTACTGCTTTCCTGGCAATGCTGCTCTGCTTCTCTCTCCTGTAACTTATGTTTGACCAACAGCACATTTGATCGCTGAGAAAGCTTCTACCCCTTGCTGGGCCCGGGACTGCTCTGCAACCCAAGCTTGGGGAGATGTGGGTGCCTGGGCTGCCTAGCAGCTGGGGAGACTGACAGCTTTACTGAGCCCAGCTGGTGGCATCAAGTTTCTGGGTGCCTGGTCACCATGTTAATCTGCTCTTGGTGCCACTAATACCAATTTGTAAGCAGACAGCCAGGATCAGACAGGCCAGCTGTCAGGCAACTGTGGACAGCTCAGTGTGTGGTTTGATTTTATGGCTTAGGGCTGGAATTATAAATTAATTAACAAATTTAAGTTTCTGGAGCTGCTTCAGATAGGTAGCTCCCAGATAGGGCCAGGTGACACCAGTTTAACCCAGTGACACCAGCCCAGGTCCTGCCACCCACCATTACCACCACAAGGCAGTCAGAAAGAGTCCCTCTTGTTTCCAGCACCACCACCACCCTGCTGGGGGACCCAGGTGGGCCCTCTCCCTCTCTAGGCCCAGCCTCTTCATCTGTACACAAATGAGCAAGACTGGGTGCTTTGTCTATCTTCTCCACGCCAGCATTCTAGGATTCTAATTAGGCACAAGATGTCTAGTGTGTGGTAGAGCCAGCACAGCTCTCTTCCTCCATGCTTCTGCCTCCAGTGCAGGTGGGACCACTTCCCCTGCTTTACCCCTGTAACCTTTACTGAGCTCCAGGGATCCTTGTTTCCAGAAAAGACAGGCAACAGAATGGAGTGATCTACAATTACACGTGCAGCTGTGTCGCCCCTCCAGCCAATCCCCACCCTCCAACGGGGAGGTTTCCCAGTGTCCTGATGGTGGGGTGGGGTCTCCAGATGCCCCGCCTGTCCTAGCACTGCCTCTCATCTCTCATTGTCCATGAACTCCGGCCACACCAGCTCCTCCCTAGTCCTCCTAAGGGCAGCTGCCTTCCTGCCTGCCACAGGATCCTAGCATACGAAGTTCCCTCCACCTCCCCAGTGTACCCCGCTTCCTCCAGTCTGTCTTCCTGCAAGCTGATGTTCCCTCCTCCGAGAAGCCTGACCTGACACCCTATTCACTGCTCTCTGAGTGCCCTGCGCTTTCCACGGCATCCCTCATCACAGAGGGAAACACTCACTTTTAGGATCACTTGTTATTTCATTACTGTCTCCATCCCCCTATCAGGACTGTGAGATCTGTGGCACGGGAGCACGTCTGCTTTATACATCAGTTTTGTCAGAGCTTACTAGTGGTCTCCCAAAGTTTATTCTCTCCTCCTCTCTCCCAGTAAGAGATCTCTTGATTTTTAGCTTGGCCTATGTTCACCCAAAATAAAGACCACAGTCCCCAGTCCCTCTGCAGCAGGGTGTGGCCACGTGGTCAAGCTCCAGCCAATGGTCGGAATGAGGATGCTGTGTGCAGCGCCTGGCTGTGCCTTTCCTCCTCCACCTCCTCCCACTGGTGCAGGAGCATGATCAGTGCAGGTGCGAGGTGTGCGGACCATGCAAACAGGAGCTCACTCCAGAAATGCAGAGCAACAGGTGGAGGGGCCTGAGCAACACACCAGGGGGGCTTCGGCAAGCGAGAAGTCAGCCTCTGTCTTGTTAGAGCCACTGTCATTCTAGCCTAGGTCATATAACTGCACCCCAAACCGAATTTGTATACCCCTACATCTGGTAGGCACCTGGTAAACATTCACTGACTAAATGAGGGATTGAATGAATGAACGGGCAAAGTATGGGAAAACCAGAACTAATGATCCTAAGCTTCAAGCACATTTGGATTCCAAGAGCTTTTATAGGCTGACCTGGGACCTAATAAACATTATTTGCTTGAAACATGGTCCAAGTCCTCCACAGATGGGCTCGTGTGTCCACAGACAGTGGCAGGCTTCACTGGCCCAGGGATAGGGTCTGTTGATCTTTCTCTTCCTGGCACAGCCATAAGGCTCAGAGAGGCTGTTCCTGTGGCTAGCTGGTTTCCACCAAGTAAAGGGTGTCTCTTTACCAGGGCTCCACCAACTGGAAGCCCTACTAATGACGGCAAGGACTTGCCAAGGCCCTGAGAGTGAAAGCCAGACCAGATTTCATCCCGAGTTCTTTTTAGAAAGGTAGAAGTATTTTTTTAATGGATGCAAAAGCTTTGAAATCTGGTGTTATATGAAGAAGAATAAGCAGTAAATATTTTGACAACGGGGCCTGTCAGAACAGGCACTGCAAAAAAAAGTAGGTAGAACCTGAAAATGCCCCAGAATCCGTAGTTGCTAACACCTGAGATTTCTTCCTGTGGGTAAAGTAACCATAGTGATTTTCAAATGCAAGTAACCCTTGAGAGGGCATCCTGTAAGCCATTCTCAGTGATCTGTGGCTCTGTGGGCATGCGTTCATGAGATCCTCACAACTGATTCAGAGCAGCTTTGAATGGAGCAGGGTGGGGAGAGAGGGGAAGGGGCCAGTTAGGCGAGGAGATGAGGTGGCCAGACTGCAGTCACCCACCTTGCAGACAGTTGCTTCCTAAAGATTGGCAGGAAATGGGGCATTGACACCTACTTTACAAGAAAGAAAGGCACATGGCAATTCTTCTGCCCCACCAGGGACTTCGAGGTCCATTCCCCTTTGGGGGTGCAGAACAGTGGCTCTGAGGTGTCCCAGTCACTGCTGTCCCCAGCTGGAAGGGCTACTTGAGGCCATGGAGGTCAGCTCCCTGCCTCAAGGCACGGATCTAACCAAGCCACATTGGACAGATGTGCAACAGTTTACATTTAGGCTGCATGTGTCATTAATTACAGAAGCCATGAGCTCAGGGAGATTCCCTTGGCTTAGGTCTCCCACATCCTGCCAGAAATGCAATGCAGGTGGGTTGGGCTGTGGAATCTGGATGCACTAAAGTTCAGGCTTAGCAAGAAGGTATATTGGCAGGTGATTATGTGTTTTGTGAAAGCTTTGCTGTGCAAAAGGGAACTGCCCCCTACACCCACTCCCCTGCCGCCCAGTCACCACCCTTGGATTCCACCCACTCGCAAGCCCTGCCGGGAAGATTTGGCCCCATCTGCTGTCGTGGAATTATGTTGGAAATCTTTGAGGATAAAGGGGAAAGAGCAACTGGGGAAAGGAAACTAGCTTGGCCATCCACGACCTGGAGCTGGTCCCCACCTGTAGCTTGTTTTTGGGTAACTTTAGGCAAATCACTCCCCTGCTCTGAGCCCCCTTCTCCATCACTTCTAAGGCTCAGCACAGTCTTTTGGGACTGCTCATAAGCTGTGTGTCCTTGTGCAGGTGACTCAACCTCTCTGATCCACACGGCCTTTTCAGTCATAGAAACAGGAAGGTCATGACACCTATCTCAGAGGGGTCTTTTGAGAATTAAGCCAGATAGCAATGACAGGCGCCTGGAACAAAGAGGCCAACCCATTCAATGTAGTTAATAGGCCCCAGCCTGTCGCAAACCTGGGCTCCAGACTCCAGCCCAGTCACTGCCTTCTGAATCACATCAGTTGGTCCCTGGGTGTGTTTCTGTTGCCGAGGGTGGAGGGGCAACCCGGGGACTCAATGCTGCCTGCAGCAAAACTCACTGAGCTTTCAGTCAATATTTGAAAAATCAGGAGACCTCTTTCTCTCTCTCACTCTCACACATATGCACACACTCTCTCACACATGCACACATAACATACATATCCACTCTGCATTTCTGGCTTCTCTAGAAAATATCAGAAGACCTGGCCACCCTAGGTGCCAATTCCTGCCAGATGTCAAGCAGCTATTGCTGAATAGCAGCTGCTCCCTTTGGATGGAAGCACAAATGTGTCATTCCTCCATAGTCCCGCCCCCTGGAAGACCTCTCACCTAGCTCCCTGGCTCATGTGCCATTTACCTGCCCCGCCCCTCTGGACCTCTGTCGCTGATTGCACTGATTAATTATTCTGTGTCTGTTAGGCTCATGTCTCTTGCATCTTTGCCCTGCACCCTGACTCCCAGAGCCAGCCCAGTACTGAGGCCGGCATTAGGCGGAGTGGACACTTGTTGGCTGTGGTCCTTTGTTCTTTGGCGTGCAGGGCCTTGCATGCGCATTGCAAGGGGCTGGCACCGGTCTTGAAACCAAGCAGGTGCTCATGGTGGAATGAACCTTTGAGCTCAATGCCACTGGACAGATGCTCATTTCAAGAAGATCAGAGCTCAATTTCTGTGCTCTCTGGGGGCGTGGGGCAGCAAGCAGAACCTGACCTGGCTAGGGAGCAGGGTGGCAGCTGGCCCAGGAATGCACAGCCCTGTGCTGGAGGCTGGAGCCCCTGTCTTGTTCTCCTCACAGCCATGGAATTTGGTGGAGGCCCAGGGCTCCTCTTCTTTGTTCTATGAAGAGCAGAGGCCACAGACAGGCCCCGTCTCTATCTGTGAGGCCGTTAGGGCTAGTGTCCTTGTTTAAGGGAAAGGTCTGCAGATAGGCCCCCATCCATGAGCTGTGCAGGTCAGCTCTCCATCCCACCTTTGAGAGCACACTGAGCCTCAGCCATCCTGAGCCCGGTGCCCAGTGCTGCAGGGATTCCCAGAAACCATTCCTGCCTGTAGGGAGCTCTTGGCTGGGGTTAGAGTAGAACATGGAGCTGAGGAGTTAGGCCACAACAGGAGGCTGGGAAGCCTTGAGAACAACTTCTGTGGACACCCCATGGAAAGAGAAGGCTGAGGACTGTAAGCAGGGAGGTGATCAGGGAGGGTTTCCTGGAAGAGGTAGGGAAGGGACTACAACTCTAGAGGGAATGAGCTGCCTGTGAGTACACGTTGACTACTCTCATTTCTCCCCTTCCTTAAAGCACAAGTCCTGAAAATGTCCCCTTAAGTACACATGAGCAGGTAGTTCAAGGGCTAGCTTTCAGTCTATGCAAAAAAGCAGCTGCAGGAGCTGTTCTCCATGGAACAGCATCCCTGGTCACCTGGGAGCAGCTTGGAGGCCTGGCCACAGTCCTGGCTGTCCCTGTGCCTGGCCTCAGCTGCCTGTCTCAGGCCCTTGCCCTTCCTGTTCCCTGGCCTTTTCAGGTCAGTGTGGCCCCTCCGTAGCTCCTGCTGCTCCCTGGCCACTGCTTACTCCTAGCTCTCAGAGAATGTCTGTGCTCTCTGGATCCTCCTCTGTGTGTTTTGCTGCCCAAAACCCCAAGAGACAGCATCTGTTTGGCTGGACAGATGCTGGGTGCTGTGCCACACTTGAGCCAGGCTAGTGACAGCTACCCTGGGTCAAATCTCCAAGGCTGGCCTCCCCAGCTGTGGCCAGAGCATCGGGGTTGCGTGGAGGTGCCAGCCCTCCGCAGGGCAGCAGCGTGGCAGAGTCCTCGGCTGTGTGGGGGCAGCAGTCTAAGAACTCTTACATGCAGATTGTTCCAGCAATTCCCAGCCCTCGGGGCACCCTCAGGCAGCGCTATAGCCAGGCAGGAGGAACAGAGGCTGACCAGAGCTAAGAGATGCTGCTCCCAGAATGCCTTGTGCCAGGGCCCCCTGCGGGACCCAGGTGGCAACTTTGCTGTTGTCGACAAATGTAAACCCCATCCTGTAACACAAGCCAGGGAAGCAGGCATCACCAGCAGCTTGGCGCTCACTGAACCGCGAGGCTTTTTGGGCAAAAGATTTTGTTCTCTCTGTCCCACCAAACCCTTGTCTCCTTTAATTTTGCCATTGTTCTTTCCAGGGAAATCTAATTTTAAAACAAAAAAACATGTTTCCTAACCAACAGGACACATGTGTGTGCCAACAAATATTTGATTTGAAAGCAAGTCTTGCTCAGTGTAAACTTTGTTTTTAACGGACAGGACAAAACACCATGGCCAGCTGTGCAGAGCGTGTGTTTGGCCCCGGAGGCCCTGTGTTCCTTTCAGCTCGGAAATCTGGCTGGAGGTGTCCAGCTGGGATCACATTGTGGTGGTCACATAGTTTCCAATCTGGAGGGTGAGGCGGGGCCTGGTGGCAGTGAGATCTTCCCTTCAATCAAGAACCAAAATATCCCAGTCTGCGACATTATCAAGCCCGGATGTGTCTCCACACACAAAGCCGCTTGCAAAATAAAGCCACATTTGAGCTCAGGCCAGGGGTGATGTTGAAAACAACGCAGCTAATAAGTCACTGGTTGCTGGATGAAATCAAACTGTTTTTGTTTTGTGGAGGTTTCTCGGCTTCTGGGGCGGCTCTTCGGCCCCAGGGGGAGAGCCCTGTGTCAGCCTCTCTCTTCCTCTGCTCCAGAGATGCTGCTGCGTCTCCACGGGCCTGGGGCTTCTCGGGCAGACCTCAGTATCCCACACACACACTCAGTCACAGCTTCCATAGCACAGGCTAAATCACATCCTAGACCCAGCCCAAATAAGAAGAAAAAGTACCAGTTCCATCTGGTGGCAAGAAGCCCCAAGGTCAGCGGTGACTGTCGGGTGTCTGGATGTCTCCGTGATCAGCACCGTGCTGGCAGTGGGCGTTCATACCGTGGAGGCACCAAGCAGTGCTGTGTGTGGGCTCCCACGTTAGGGGCAAATCCAAGTGTGAAATGAATGCCTGCTGCTCACAGGCTGAGCCTCACACACTGTGAAACCCCTCTGGGCTACAGTGTCTCCTCTGTGCAGCGAAAGTGTATTTTACACCTCACGAGGTCGGAGGTGGGGAATAAAGGGGAGAAATCTGTGAGGCCCAGACGGAGGCTGCAGAGAGCCCTACCCATATGCATCCTCCTGGCTGTCTTAGAGACATGAGCCTGGTGTTTTGCTGACCACAGGGCCACCCAGTCTCCCTAGTGGCTGGGTGTGGCCACGTGAGTGACCCGCGGGCTGTGAGCATAGTGCTATGTGGAGGTTCTGGAATTTTCCTTAGAACACAGGTGGCAGGCAACCGTGTCCACTGCTTGGCATGTAGAAAGCATGGCTGGTGCCAGGGTCCATTCTGGACCACGAGGCCTGACTGCCTCTGGAACAGGGAGCAGCAGTGGTCCCGCTGCATGTGTCTTGGCCTGTCTCCCTCTGGACTGCTTCTCCACAAGAGATAAACTTCTTTCTCAAGAGATCTCCAACATTTCTGCTGCCACTCGTCTCACGGGCACAGGCCTGGCATTGAATACATGGGAATGAGCTGCATGTTTGTCCTCCAGGGATGGTCATGTCCTGCAAGACCCTGGGGTGACTCAGTGGGGCCTCTCGGTGGTGTGGAGAAGGTGGCCCACTCCCCTCTGGATGGGCAGGCAGGGCTACAGGAGGATAATAGGCCAGTAGGGAGTGGTGGGGCCTGGAGAGCCAGAGCCCACAGCCACTGCCTAGGGCCACCAACTGTCACCCTGAGGAGAGTCAGACCGGCCTTGCCTGAGTTGCTGATATTTTAAGGGAAACTGGGAAGCTCCTAGCTGAGTACGTGCTGATAGTTCATTCAGATTTGCTGGCAACACATGGTGCAGCTGCCGTGGTGGGGGCTCCGTGAAGCACATCTGTTGTGCATGTGGCTTCCAGCCTGGTGCCACCCGTTCATGCCCTCTGTCTGTGTCTGGGTTAGAACACAAGCTGGCACGGGGCAGGCCACAGGGCAGCTGTTGTGCAGCCTTCTTTTCTTTGCGCCTCTAAGAGGGCTCAGGGGCTCTTCACTTTGCCGCTGGGAGACTCCACACACCCCTGAGCCCTCAGGCTGTTCACACCTGTGTCCCTCTTTGCCTCTCCTGCCATTTCCCTTCACTCAGATTCACACTGCCATGACGCCTCCACCACACTACACACTGCCAAGGCACAGGCTGCTCTACCTTTCAAAAAGAGGCAGGCGCAGCAAGCAAGGTGCTGTTAAGGCCCATTTCCTCCTTCCTGCTTTACTGAATGCCCCTCCGAGTTTAAGCTGGGCACGTGACGTCCCAGCCAAAGACCACTTTCCCCAGCCTCCTTGACAGCAAGGTGTGGCCCACGAAATAAGTCTGGCTGGTCAGATGTGAACAGAAGCAACTTCTGGGTCATGCTTTCAGAGGAAGAAGGAGTGCCTTCCCCTTCCCATTTCCTGCTGGCAGGAATGTGGGTGTGATGGCAGGAGGGGGAGCAGCCACCTTAGACTGAGAGGTGAAAGCTGATTCTTGTGATCAGCAGAGCCTGGGTCCCTAGTGCCATGGAGCTGCCATATAAGCCCAACATGCTTCCATTCAGCCTGCCATGTGAGGGGGCAGTAGACTCTGGTCTGGTTTACAAGACAGTTACTTTGTCATTTTTACAGCAAGCCTGTATTTCATAGCACTAGTGAGCCTGTGTTCTAACTGGTTCACGTGGCTTACCATTTTCATCTTGCATAGAACTCATTCACATCAGTCACCCCGCTAGATCCACTTCATTATTGCATGAGTCCGTTCAGTTAGCGAGTCCTGAGCATTTTCTGTGCAGGTCGCTGAAAACGCAAAGGCAGATGACCTGCGGTTCCCCACACTTGAGCAGGAGCTTAGGACTGATGGTGAGAAAACAAGTGCCATTAGAACGCTGTTCTGTGGCCCAGGGTGGCAGTTGTACAAACACTGGATGAACATCTGCTCTGTGCTTCACTTGGAGTCCCTGTGGGCTGGGTAGTCGCTGCAGACAGTGACATCACCTGACTCTCCCAGGGAAGCCCCAGATGTGCAATAAGACTCCAGCCAGGCGAGGGGGCCAATGTGCTTGTGTGTGCACACGTGTGTGGGCAAGCATGTACACGCATGGATGAGGGAGGGGAGGGAGAGAGAACAGGTCTGTTTTTAAGGGCTTGTGGACGACGATTCACCTATTCGTCAAGATTGTGTTGCATACCTCCTGTGCCTGACAACTGACAGAGATCAGTGAGCCAAGAAGCCCCCACATTGGCCATAGACACACCTGAAGATACTGGTGACTCCAGTTGCTCCCTGGGGTAAGGACAGGGAGCAGCTTCCATTGCGCCCACAGCTGCTGCGAAGTCTCTGTGTCCCGCTGCAGGGCGCATTCGTGGCATCTGTCCTTTGTCCCTGCCTTTAGGATGGATTTACACTGAGCCGTTCATACTTTCCCCACATCTTGTTGTGATCAAAAGCTGGGGTTAGGTGCTCTTCCTGAAGCCACTGCACAAAAAATCCCAACAACCAGCCTCCTCAGAAATATTCCTAACCACGCCTATCAGCCACCTATTGGCCAGCAAGCCCAGAAATTTATATATATCGTTGCATTCATTTTCACAGTAACCCTAGAATGAAGGCAGCTTATCCCCCATTTTACATATGAGAAAACTGAGGTTTGGAGAAAAAGAATAGGAGAAGGAAAAAGCATGGGCACCATCATGAAGAGAGACCGGCTGGGCATCTCTATTTCCCTGCACCTCTCCCCAGGCAGGCGGGCTGGGCTAGACCCAAAGAGGCAGGACCAAGGTCAGGGTCAGAATGCAAGCTCTGGAACCTACTGGCTGGGTGACCTTAATTGACCTTCCTGGGCCTCTGTTTCATTGTCTGTAAAATGGAGCCAATAGTACCCAACTCATAGAATCATTGTTAGACTTAAGTGAAAACATGTAGAAAAATATACATGCAGACACAAGCCTAATATTGGGGCCACTACTGACTGGTGGTTATAAGGCTGAGACTCAAGGTCAGACAGGCCTGGCCCTACTGCTTCCTGGCTGACTGTGCCCTTAACTCCTATGTAGATGGCAAGAGAGCCATGGTGCCCACCTTGTGGGGCTATGTGGGCAAAATGAGTCAATGCTACATGGAGGAGCAAGTGCCCAGCAGGCAGTAGGCACGGCTTCTCCCGCAGCTGTGGTGTGTGAGCCTCCTTCTGTACTTACGCCCCATCCTCAGCTGTGTGAGTGGACTGGGCTGCCCTGTGCTCCAACCCCTGGTCAGCACCAACCCAAGGAACGAACTGTGGGGCACTGGTCTGCCCGTTGTCCCCAGCTGCGTCTCCTCGGTTTCTGTCCGCTAGTAGCTGTTCCTTTCCTTTCAACCTTTCAGACCTCCAGCCAATCAGCCTCTGACCCCAAGGACCAAGGTCAGAGGCAGAAATAAAGACAAAACAGTGCAGCTGTCTTAAATCACCAAATTAGCCGTTACGGAGGAGGGCAATAAAAGAAAATAAAACAAAGATGAGATACACGGTCTGAAATAGAAACACCAAGGAGAGTGACCGGTGGGGATTGGCAACTTAGGGAGCCAGGCGGACCGAGGTGCTATCTGGGTGGCCTTGGGCAAGTCTCTGCCCTCCTGAGGATCTGCCCCTTAGGGCTCAGGACTACAGAGACCGTGATTCCTGGGTTATGCTTGCATGAGGGAGCCCAGAGCTCTGTGTGGGCTGCGGTTCCTCTCCACATCCCCTCCCCGGTGCCTTCACCTGCTCTTGGCTCTGAGTCCCATCCAAGAGTCCGTCTCCGGCTGGGCTTCTCCCCTGAAGTGCAGATGCCCAAAGTCATCCATTGGCTTGATGTCTGCCCAGAGGCCTCGCCCATCGCTATAGCCACATGTCCAGAACTGAGCTGTGTACCACCCTGGGCATGGTGGAGGCTGCCGTAAGGAGACGGCCCTTGCCTTGCAGGAAGGGGAGCCTGAAATCCCCAGGGGCCAGAGGAGGCTGCACTGGAACTACACCCCACCCAGGTCTGCTGAGCTGAGAGGGTGCTGCCGTGGCGAAGGCTCTTCCACCTCACACTGCCAGGTCCCTGGCCTCTGGTGGCACCAGGAGAGGGTCAGAGTGTGCCTGCAGGGGTGGGCCCTGGCTTTGCACCTCCCACCCTGCCAGAGACACATTAGGCTGCATCTCTCAACATAGCAGAAGAGTAGGGACATAGGTGCCTGCCTCACAGGGTTGCTACGTGACCTGGGAGAGGGCTAGCCTCCGTGGGGATTCTGTGGCCCAGCTTCCACCCACCATACCCCTGCCCAGCAGCCATCCTACAAGCTCCAGAGGGTTCAGGCTGGTGTACGATCTTCAGGCTTCTCCTGCCTTCACCTGACAGCCCCCCACGCCCCAGCCACACCCGTCTTTAATGTTGTTATTTTTTCGTTATGAAAACGTTGTAATAGTCGTGCATTTTAGTTGCTTAAATTCTGCAACAGTGAAACAAGAATAAAGATGGAAATCACTCTTCCAGTTCCATTCCGCTCCTCAGAGCTACCTACCATTGATGGTTGTACATTTCACTCCAGAAACATCTATGACAGCTGGCAGTTACAGACACAGACGTGTGTATGCATCCACGTGAGTGCGCCTGCAGGATCGTAAACAGCACAAAGCGGCCGGCGCCGCCCGTGCTGTTGCGTGCCTTGCTGCTATTTTCCCTGGATGAGTGGGGAGCATGTCTCAATGACAGCGGGGCAGGTTTGCGTTGGCTGCATAGTTTTCCGACGTGCAACCTCCTCCCTGCTGATGAGCAATTAGGTGGCTCCACTTCCTTTGCTAGTACAAACCACGAGGCCCTGAACGTCTTTGACATTTTTGAATGATAAGCGCCTAAAAGTGAAATTTCTGGGTCCCAAGGAGTGTGCATTTTTGAATATCACTAAGCTTTCCCAGCCACCTTGCAGCCTCCGCAGGGACCACACTCTGACTCAGCGTAGGAGATCCCGGGAGCCCCACATCCTGGCCGATGCAGCACTATGATTCCTTTCCATTCTGCCCCCGTGTGTTCCTGCTGTTTGATTTTGATGTCCCAGGTGACTGGGGAGGTTAAGTGTCTACTCAGTCATTCTCTGGCTCTGGGTATTTCTTACCTTACAAACTGCCCATTTATCTCCTTTGCCTGTCTCTTTCTACTGGGTTATGAGTTTTTACTTGCTGGCTCACAGAACCTCATTGTATGTTACGATATCGGTCTGTTGTACATGTTTCAGTCTTTTCTCCCAGTCCATCAGATATCTTTTAACTTTGTCGTGTAATTGGCCACGCAGAAGCCATTTGTTTATTTATTTATTTATTTATTTATTTATTTTTTGAGATGGAGTCTTACTCTGCCACCTAGGCTGGAGTGCAGTGGCATGATCTTGGCTTACTGCAACTTTCACCTCCCGGGCTCAAGCGGTCCTCCCATCTCAGCCTCCCAAGTAGCTGAGATCACAGGCACACACCACCCCGCCCAGCTGATTGTTTTATATTCTTGGTAGAGACAGGGTTTCGCCATATTGCCCAGGCTGGTCTCAAACTCCTGAGTTCTAATGATCGGCCTGCCTCGGCCTCCCAGAGTGCTGGGATTATGGGCGTGAGCCACCATGCCCGGCCAGAAGCTTTTTATTTTTATGTAGTCAAATCTGTCAAGCTTTTGTTTTATAGCTTCTGGATTTCGTGTCTTGCTTAGAAAGGTCTTCCCTCCTCCAAGATTGTGAAAATATGCTTCTCTCTTTTGATATTGTGGTGTTAGAGCTTTGTTTTTTCCTTTCACAGCCTTCATCCATCTGAAATGGATTTGGCAGGATGACACTCCCTTTCTTGTGAAACTCAGTCCTGGCTCGGGATCCGCAGATGCTCCCATGCTTCCTACCTTCCCCATTCCTTTGTCCCTCATTCAGTCACTCTACAAGCATGTTTTGAGCCTTTGTTAGGCACCAAACACTGATGATACTGCTTCGAATAGATCATGCCCTTGCCCTGGGAAGGATGTATTCTATGGTGGAGACAGAAAGCCAACAAACAAACACAAGATGCTGTGGCTTGGATGTGTGTCACCTCCTAAGCTCATGTTGAAATGTGGCCCTCAGTGTTGGGAGTGGGTCTGGAAGGAGGTGTTGAGTATGGGAGTGGGTCCCTCATGAATGAGTCAGCCCCGCCCCTTGGCAAGGAGTAGTAGTGAGACTCACTCGAGAGCTGATATGCTTAAAAGAGCCTGGCACCTGCCCCTCTTTTCCTTGTGACACACGTCTTCCCCCTTTGCCTTCTACCGTGAGTAAAAGCTTCCGGAGGCCTCGCCAGAAGCTGAGCAGATGCTGGTGTCATGTTGGTACAGCCTGCAGAACTATGAACCAAATAAGCCTCTTTTCTTTATAAATTACCCAGTCTTAGATATTTCTTGACACCAGTGCGCAGTGGACTGACATCCGCAGTGAGTGCAGTTTTAGGTAGTGTGAGGAAAATGCACAGATCTAAGGATGGATGGCATCACGCAGGGCCGTATTTACAATGGCGTGATCAGGAAAGGCCTCTCGGAGAAGGCAGTCTAAGCCAGAGATGCTAACAGAGTCCAGAAGCGAGCCCCACCGCTGCCAGGGCGACAGAGGGACAGCAGGGCCAGGGCCTGGGAGGGGGCTGGAAAAGCAAGGCAGTGCTCAGCTCAAGGTGAGCAGGAGTGTAGGCCAGATCACCGGCCTTGGAGGCCACGGGGGAGGGTGCCACTTTATTCTGAATCTGACTGGAAGCTTTAGATGATGGACTTTGGTGCATTGTGTGTGTGTGTGTGTGTGTGTGTGTGTGTGTGTGTGTATCTCTGTGTATGCGCAGTGGTGTAGCCAGCACAGTTCCTGGCAGGCAGTTGGCCCTCTATGTACATTTGAGAGTGACCCAGGTTAACTCCAGTTTAAGCCCTGTCCTGGCCTCCAGCGACCCCCAACTCCTGCACCTCCAGGCACCCCATCGGCGCCTCACTCCAACACGTCCCGAAGTGAGCTCCTTCCCTCCCCCCAGTCTTCTGCTCCTCCTCTGCACACCAGGGGCCCTGCTTGACTCTTGCCTGCCCCCTCCCCCTCACCTGCCTGTGGACCACTGAGGAAGTGGGTTCTACCCCTGGACAGCTGCAGAAGCCACCTTCTCACATCCATCCCCTGACTGCACGCTGTCTCTCCTGGATGCTGAAATCAGCTGCAACCTCAGCCACTCCCCTCAGCCTGGTCCCCCCAACCCATCTCCAAACAGCAGCAAGGTCAACTGCTCTGAAGAGCACCCCTGCCCACCACCCCATCTCCCTCCTCAGGTCAATTCATCCAGCTGCACCTGCACACACACACACAACTCATCCAGCAGGTATAAGCTCAGCAGCGAGAGTGAAGAGAGGGAGGCGGGAGGGGATTTGGGGGAGAGAAGGTGAGAAAAGGAGAAGGAAGGGAAGGAGACAAGAGGAGAGGGAAGTGGAAGGGAGGGGAGAGGAAGGGGGGCCAGATGGGGCCGATGACAGGATCAGGGAAAAATAAATAGCATCAAGGAACAGTCAGGGTATGAGGCTGCCAGGAAAGAGGCTGAAGGATGGGAAAAGAGAAGCAGGAGAGATGGGACCTCTGAATTCTAGGAACAAGAAGATCTTTAACAAGCAAGAAGGAACAGATAAAAGAGGGATGACAGCATCAAGGGCAGCTGGGGTCAAACAGAGCAAGGCTGAAAATGCCATTGGGCCTGTCCCTCTGAGCTCAGCGACCTCTGCCCCACTGTTTACTAAACATACGGCATCTTCTGGGTTCTCCCTGCTGCGCTTCCTGTGCCTGGCAATGAACCTGTCCGTGGACGGGGCTGGGGGACCCTTGCTGACCTATGGCAGCCATTGATCACTGGCATTTCTGTTCCTGGGCCCCTGGGTGCTGCCTGATCCTGTCAGCTCTCCAGGTGGGCAGAGGCTGTTTGTGGAGCCTGACAAGGACGCAGCCATCCAGCCAGGGCGGGATGCGGGCCTGTCGCTTGCCTCTGGCACACCTCGTGATCTGCCGTGCTCTCACACCTGTGCCACAGACCGCACTGTCCTGATTCAGGGATGATGGTGTGAGGTTCAGTGGCCTGCCCATGGCCACATGGTGCCTGGATGGGCACCCGGGTCTGCTGCCTGGTCTGGTGCCACCAGAATGGGACACACAGAATGTGCCCTCTTATCCAACTCGACACTACAAGGGGCATCAGGTGCCACCAGGGCAGTGAGGATACAGCTGCCACTACAGGGCATGAGGGAGGGGATGGAATCAGGCTGTCCCTTGTGAAGCCTGTCAGGAGAGCTTTCAGTTTTGAGTAGCAGACGACCCCACCCACAGCGACCCTAGCAAGCAGGGCCTGAGGACAGAGATGCCCTCATGCTCCAAAGGCCATCTCTACCCTCATCCAGCACCAGGTCACACTTTCCCCAGGACCCACTCACTGCAGATGGCCTCTTTCCTCCCTGCCACCCCCAGGACAGAGGCTGTGAGCCCCGTGTTAAGAGGCCAGGAGTGCGTGTTTCCCTCCCGGTCTCTGGAGAAGGCCTTTCCCTGGCCACCACATGAGCCGTGTGGAGGAGCAGCAAGCGCGCCCCTCCCAGACAGGAGCAGGCTGAGCCAGAGAAGGCTGGGCACCAGCCTGCACAGTTCCCCTTACAGGGGAGACTGTGACAGCACATCAGCCAAATAGAGTTGTTACCAACGCCTTGAGGCAGTCCAGGAGGCGTGTAGAGCTGGCCCAGGGTGAAGAGCCCAGAGCCAAACCAAGAGATGGAGGGCGTGGCAGGGCTGGCCCCAAGACGGATGCCTGAGCTGAACCCTGAGGGGCAGCCAGGGCACAGAGCAGGAGGACGCAGAAAAGGGCTATGGTTCTCTTTTGGAATTTCAGCGAGGATGGGCAATGCGTTGAATTCAAGCTCAGGAAGGAGAAGTGGAAAGCGGTGGATGCGCCACTGAGTGTCAGACTCAGCACAGGCAGGTTACCCAGGGCTTAGCTCACTGTTATCCACTATCCCATCAGAGTTCTTATTATTCAGATTTTACAGGAGACAAAACTGAGGCTCAGAGTGGCTCCCTGGCTTGCATGCAATTGCGCAGCTGAATGCCCATGCTGGGATCCATCCACAGCCCTCTCTTCCGACTGTGTGGTCCACCTCATAGGACAGCCTTGCAGACAGACCAGAGGCAGCGGTACCAGCTCCTCACCATGCATCCTGCACAGCTCAGCTAGTCCTCCCAGCCACTCTGCCTTGATGCATCATGGCCCCACCCCATGGGCGGAGCTTAGAGGGTCGGGGAAGGTGTCCAAGTTTGTCCAGACCTAAGGGCTGACGTCCTAGACCGGGGCCCTGCCCTCTCCCCTGTGTCCCTTTCATTTCTTTTTCTTTTTCTTTTTCTTTTTTCTGAGATGGAGTCTCGCTTATCACCCAGGCTGGAGTGCAATGGCAAGATCTTGGCTCAATGCAACATTTGCCTCCCGGGTTCAAGCAATTCTCCTGCCTCAGACTCCCAAGTAACTGGGATTATAGACACACGCCACATGCCCAGCTAATTTTTTTGTATTTTAGTAGAGACAGGGTTTCACCATGTTGCCCAGTCTGATCTCAAACTCCTGAGCTCAGGCAATCCACCTGCTTTGGCCTCCCAAAGTGCTAGGATTACAAGAATGAGCCACCACGCCTGGCACAGTTCCTTCCTTCCTTCCTTCCTTCCTTCCTTCCTTCCTTCCTTCCTTCCTTCCTTCCTTCCCTCCATCCTTCCTTCCTTCCTCCTTCCTTCCTTCCTTCCTTCCTTCCTTCCTTCCTTCCTCCTTCCTTCCTTCCTTCCTTCCTTTTTTCTTGCTCTGTCTCCAGGCTGGAATACAGTGGCGTGATCTCAGCTCACTGCAGCCTCTGACTCCCTGGTTAAAGCCATTCTCCTGCCTCAGCCTCCTGAGTAGCTGGGATTACAGGCACATGCCACCATGCCAGGCTAATTTTATTTTTAGTAGAGACGGGGTTTCACCATGTTGGCCAGGATGGTCTCGATCTCCTGGACCTGGTGATCCACTGGCCTCAGCCTCCCAAAGTGCTGGGATTACAGGCATGAGCCACCCAGCAACTTTCATTTCTTTATTGACTGTTTTCTTAAGAAGTGTCCATCGAAGCCTCCCAGACTCACCTTTTCAGTCCTTGTGGAGCCCACGGCAGAAGCAAATAGGTCAGCCCATTCTTGGGGAACCTGGGCCAGGGAGCCTTGTGAGTACAGAGACCCAGGCCAGGTGCCTGGAGCCCAGGAGGCCTCAGGATGCCAGGGGCACCAGCAATCAAAGATAGCTGGCAGGTGCCAAGGCATGGTCGGGGAGCAGGGGAGGTCCCGGGCCCAGTTCCCTGTGTCAGGCCTCCCTTGGAGGGAACAGGTGCTGTCCCAGGCCTGGGGTCTGCCATCTTTCCCCCATCAGGAGGGACCATGTGGAAGGGCACATTCAGGAGTGAGATGGGTGGCAGGGCCTCCAGGGACAGAGGCAGGTGGGAGAGGGAAGCAGGCTGGGGTAGAAAGGGCCCCGGCTCTGGACACAAGAGATCACAACTGCAGTCTTATGTCTGGCATGCTGAATGAATGATTATACCCATGGGACACACGTCCTAAGCACTTACTTACCACGCCAGCCATGGGACAGCATGGAGAGAAGGATGGGGTACCCAGCCCCAAGGAGATCCTAGTGCAGGGGTCACCCCTGTTGCTGGCTTGTCCCCCACCAGAACCTCAGCCCTGACCACAGCTTTCTTCCTTGCTTCTAAGCTGCCCCCTAGCACTCCAGCCCCTCAGGGAGCTGCTGGGAGCAAGAGCCCCAGGAGGGTGGCTCTGCACTCTGCCGTCCCTGAGGCTTCCTGAGACCATGACCCCTGCTGCTCCCAGAAGCCTTGCTTGTTCCCTGGTTGGAGGAGATCCTGGGTGAATCCAACCTCTGGCTGAATGGTGGGGAGACAGGTGCACTTGCTGCGTCAGAGACAGAAAAGTCCTGGTCTGCAGGGAGTGGGTGTGGGGGGTGGTGAGCAACAGCTGCAAGGCCCCTTGGGAGGCAGAAGCCTGGGAGCAGGGAGGCTCACAGTGTGGCCAACCACAGAGGCAGGACCCTGACGCCCAGGCGGGGTTGAGTGCGAGGCTCCCTCAGCTCTCACTCCTGGCTGGCGATGGAAAACAGTGGGGTGGCTGGGGAGTGGGAGGATCCTGAGGCCCTCTTTCCCTCTGGAGAAGGCCTTGGGGGCTGCAAGGGCTCCAGGCTACCAGCATCCAAATCACCAAACCACACAACTTTGGGACAATTCCACGGAATGTAACCACAGTACTTTGGTGACTTTGGCTTAGATTGTTGTTTTTAATGGAGTATGAGGCTACCTGACTGATCTCTGTGGCTCCTAAAGAGGAGGAAAGGGGCTGCGAGCAGGTGGGGACAGGGGTTGAATCAGTGTGGATGCTTCCACTGCACAGAGCAGAAAACTCAGCCACAATGGCACCAAGGAAAATGTCACATGACAAGAACTCCTGAGGAAGGGAGCACCGGGGTTAACTAATTTAGCAATTCAGGGACATTATGGCAGGCCAGGCTTCTTCCATGATTCACCTCTGTCCCCCACTCAGTGTGTACCCTTTGTCCTCAGACTCACAACCCTCATGGTCTCGATATGGCTGCCAGTGTTCCAAGCATCACACACAAATAACACCATAGAAGAGCACCCCTCCCTATGCGTCTTTTTTATCAGTGAGAAATCTTTCCCAAAACATGCTTCTCCTCACATCTTATTGGCCAGAATTGTATCACAGGCTCACCTCTAGACCAATCACTGACCAAGAGCCATGTTTGTCTTAGAATAATTAGGATTTACCCTTGAGTCATGGAATGAGTGTAGACAACAGCTAAACGGAGTCTTACCAGGGAGGAAGACTGAGTGGGGGCTGCTGAAGAGGTAACCCACCTCCAGGACAACACAGGCTGGGTCCTTCAGAACCACAGGGTCCCAGGGCCTATAGGACCCATGCACACTGGATGCAAGCAAGGCAGGAAGGCCAGCCCTTGTCTGGGCCCTTAGGGTGACCCAGCAGCACACACCTGGGAATGACTGTTGCTGGGAGAGGGGACCCCGGCTGGGGCCAGGGCTGCAAAGATGATGGCCAAGGAAACTATGTGAATCTGGAGTCAGACAGGCTGGGCCCCTGGGCCCTTCTGGGCTAATGCGGTCCAGCACGGAGTGATGCTTGCTCCTCAGTCTGGGCTCTGCAGACAGCTGTCAAATGAGGCCCTGCAGGAAATAATAAATACAGCCTGACGGGGCTGGCCTCAGCTCAGATGCCTCTCTAGAAAAGCCCAGCTCAACAGGTGTCAGCCTCCTCCCGTGCTCCCAGTAAAGACAGAATCTTCATGGGATGGTCGAAGAGGGAAAAGTCTGCATCCTCGGGGACAACATCCACTTCCTGCCAAGGAATTGTCTCGTTGTTTTACAGCCCAGCGGCTTCCCTGAGACTCATGAGGCCCTCCCCCCGACTACGAGTGAGGCCACAAGGGAAGAGGCAGGAATGGGCCCCGCCAGGGTCGTGTCTCCTCACGTCATTAGCTGTTGCTGATGGAAAGTCGAATGACCCTCGGTGGAAGGTGGTGTGCGGAGGAACATGCAGGCTGCTTACCTGGGCTGAAATGGGGCTGTTCCTTCTCATCCCTGGCTGCAGTGTCATCTGCTTTTTTTTCAAACAGAATCTCACTCTGTTGCCCAGGCTGGAGTGCAATGGTGCAATCTCGGCTCACTGCAACCTCCGCCTCCCGGGTTCAAGCGATTTTCCTGCCTCAGCCTCCCAAGTAGCTGGGACTACAGGCCCATGCCACCATGCCCAGTTAATTTTTTGTATTTTTAGGAGAGATGGGATTTTACGGTGTTAGCCAGGATGGCCTTGATCTCCTGACCTCATGATCCGCCAGCCTCGGCCTCCCAAAGTGCTGGGGTAACAGGCATGAGCCACCACGCCTGGCCGTCATTTGCTTTTTAAGAGGAGCCCAGGAAGGCCACATAACCAGCTCCAGACAGGAAATGAACGTTGTGGCCTTCAGAGATTTCAGGGTCATCTCAGGCGGAGTCGTGGAAAGATCTTTTTAACTTTCAAATTAGTTTGCTCATCTATGAGCTCATTTGATTCTCTTCACAGCCCTGGAAGACAGTGGACCCAGGGATTTTTACTCATTTGGCAGATGAGAGAGCTGAGTGACTTGCCAGAGGTCCCACTTTGGAAGAGTGATAGCTCTGAGCTTAGAATCCTCTGAGACCTAGGCTGTTCCACTGGACCGTTCAGGATGTTCCTTTGGGGATGAGCAGGCCTCCAAATGGGAGGGGGCTTTCGGAGACCCAGGCCTTCCAACACAAATGCCCAGATGTCATGAGACCCTTTCCGGAGGCACCCAGCTGTCCTGTCATTGGTAGAAGCTTCATCCGAAAAGCTGGCGGACACGGTGTTGGTTGTGACGTGGTGCTTTGAACTTAGTTCCCAATGACGTGTTTGGTATGGTACAAGATTGGGACTGGTCTTTAGCAATATAATTGTAGAGGACTGGTGGGGACAGAGGGTCACTCGTGCCTGGCAGAGCTGCCCAAACGTTTTCATCAAAAGTGAGGCAGGACTCCACCCAGCTGGCCCCATGAATAGAAAGGGCACACTGCCTAACTCTATGGGACACCCAGAGCCATGAGTCACCCCACCTGGCCCCGTGGCAGCTGTTGCATCTGCTGAGCCCTCCTGAAGGATGTGTGCTTCCTTTGACCACAGAAGGCAAGCCCGTTTCCAGGCATCCTTGGTACTCAGTTGCCTGGGGATGCCCCGGTTCCTGACAGGGCTGAGCCAGCCTCGGTTCTGCCATAGGCATGTGCTGGCCCCGTCTGGGTGGTTGAGGAAGATGGCCCCTGGCTCCCTTCTTGCTCAGAAACCACTTGCTTCCCTTCCCAGCCCCTAGGTCCACGTGACTGGGAAGCTGCTCTGAAACTGTCCTAGCCCCACTCCCCTCTGGACCTTTGACTCTGGGGAAGGCTCGTCATTCCAACAGGACAGAACCTGCTTCTGCTTTCAACTTGAAACTAGAAATTGAGGCTTCAATTTGCTGTTGTTGCACCTGCAACCGGGAGTCTCCCCATCCTAGATCGCTCCCTCCAAGGGGCAGGAGGCAGCCCCAAGGTGCTCGCGAGTAGCAGGTGTGGCTCTCAGACACCGAGGCCTTCCCGTGGGCCTGCCAAGAGGAGTTGTACCTGCTAGGGCACCTTGTAGCTCATGCCCCAATGGAAATAACTGCTAAAACCTCCCTCCTCTCCTCCCCCTTCCTCTCCCTTCCTTTCTGCAAATGTTCACTCAGCTGTGCCATACTCACAGCTGGGCTGGAAGGGGAGCAGGGGAGATAGAAGTGTCTCTCAAGGGCTTTGGTCTTCCCTCAGTTTCAAGTGCCCCTCTTTTTTTTTTTTTTTTAAGATGCAGTCTCGCTCTTGTTGCCTGGGCTGGAGTGCAATGGTGTGATCTTGGCTCACCGCAATCTCCGCCTCCCAGGTTCAAACGATTCTCCTGCCTCAGCCTCCAGAGTAGCTGGGATTACAGGCATGCGCCATCATGCCTGGCTAATATTTTATTTTTAGTAAAGACGGGATTTCTCCATGTTGGTTAGGCTGTTCTTGAACTCCCGACCTCAGGTGTTCCGCCTGCCTCGGCCTTCCAAAGTGCTGGGATTACAAGCATGACCACAGTGCCTGGCCTGAAGCCCTGCCTCTTTAAGGCTTGAAAGCTCATCCAAAGCTCACCCCAACCCCATCCTGAGCCTCCTCTGAGGACATCGCCCTCTCTGAGCTCTTCAGCTCTTCTGGATCATGCCAGAAAAGCAGCTCCCGAGGGGCCTCTCTCATGCTCCAGCCCTAAGTGCACAAAAACAGCCACGCTGGGCTCCCAGCCCACTTCACCTGGATCCCCAACTGAGCTCATCCTGGAACCCCATTTCCCCCGCCAACAGCCTTCACGTCCTGCCATTTACACCCGGGCGTAGGTCCTGAACTTGTCCCTTCTCTTGTTCCCCTGCCCTCTCTCCTCTCCAGGATCCCTTCAGCAGCCCCCTCACTGGTGTCTTGCTTCAGCCCTTCCCCTTCCCAGCCCGCATCTCCCCAGGAGGAAAGATCATTCTGGATGCACACTGGCCTGTCTCTAAGGCCTGTAAGACAAAGTGCAGACACTCCAGCAGGGCTCAGGAGGCCCCTCTTTCCCAGGGAAGAGCTGATCCATCCCCCAGCTTCCCTGTTCACAACTGTTCACTCCCCGCACCAAGCCCCACCTTGCACTTCACTTTCCTAACACCTGTAACCTCCCTCTGGCTACCCTCTCCTTCTCTTCCTGCTCCCCTTTCTCCATTAACTCAGGCCTCACCTCCTTCCCAGACTACCTTCCCACATCCTTCCCCCAGCCTGGGTTCAGGGACCCTGCGGGGGCTTGCCTCTCTTCTTTCACCTATCATACCACGTTACCTGCATCTGGTTCTGTGTCGGTCCCTCACCTGACCGTGGTCTCCTAAGGACAGGAGCCATCGGGCTGGTCTTCATAGGTGGGCTCCGAATGCAGGTCTGCCAGGTGGGGCCGCCCCGACCCAGAGAAACAGAGCCAGCAGGAGCCCGGGAAGATGCGGCAGCAATGAGCTCTGGTACACGTGGTTCTGGAACAGAAGACTCTGGCATTCTGTGTGCCCCTAGGCAGGCCATATAATCTCTCCAATCCTCTATTGCTTCAGCTACCATATAAGGAAAAGGACAAAACCCTCTGTCCCCATCCCCATCTCCAGGTGGGGTTGTGATGATAACAAAAAATGCTGGAGACGCATGGGGTCATGGGATTACCAACATTCCCAAACAGGATGTGTTCCGGAGACACAGAGCAGGGTGCCTTTGCCAGCTAAGGATGTAAACCACGGAGAAAATGAGCTAAAGTGACTCCAGGTCTCTGTCTTCTGTGCACCAGGTGCCGCCTGCCTCTGCGGCAACCATGACAGACAGTTCTCTTAGCTGAAGGACAGAACACCTTCTCCACTGCACAGGCCACCACCTAACACCTACAGCAATCTCTGGGTTTCCTTTTTCTCCCTCTTCTTGTTCTTCACCCCTGTTCTCAAGAGAATCACTGTATTTCCTCCAAACTTCAGACCAAAACTCTCTCTTCTCTGGGAACCTTCCCTGCCCCCCTTCAAAGTAGATTCTTGGCACCACCCTGGACCCCAGCTTTTAACAGCTGCCATCCTCCCTAAGGTCAAAGTGCTAATCAGCTACTAAAAGTAACTCCAGTCCATACTCAAAGCTCAGGAAGACGCCCTCTACCCCAGCACACACGTGCTCGTGCACACGCACACCCCATTTGGGAGACCTATCTTCTCTTCTGAGAATGGTCACTCTAGTTTGGAGGCTGTATCTTCTGCAGCCTGAGTTGGTTCTACCCTCACCCTCACCCCCACCCTGACTCCCAGGCCCAGTCCAGACCCCCAAAATCCCAGGGCCAGCTAGGGGTCCCAGAACTGGCTGTCAGCCTCCAATGTTCTTCTTCCCCTCTCCAATGCTCTTCTTCTCAGCAGGGACTCCTGTCCTCTCATGGAAACTTGCCATCCTGTGTCCCATTGCCAAAGATCATCTCACAGCTGAAAAAGGAGCCCGTAATAAGCATTCAGGATCGAGTAGATCATACGTATTTGCAATGCTACTGGAGATGGAGGGAGAAAATGCCTTAGTCCAGTGGAAGGGACCTCATGGGTGATGTGGCTGATGGCAGAGAGACTGAGGTGGGGGAGGGCAGGGGCCAGGTCCTTCACCACCCTCAATCCTTATGCCTGTGCCCAGAGCCAGCCCCGTCCTGGAGGTAAGGAGAAAGGCCCAGAGCTTTGCCCCTGATTGCCCCAGCTCCGCCCCACACCACCTGCCATCCGTGCATGCAAAGCCAGGCCTCTGGAATTGTGCTGCCAGGCCCCGGGCTGGAAGAGAAAGGGCTGCCAGGGCTTCTATCCAAGGGAAGCCCACGAGCTTCAAATTTAGAACTTGAGTCTTTCAAGGTCTGAGTCTATTTAGACTCTTAAAAACACAACCTCCATTCCTTAAACATAACCAGCGAGTGGTGGGTGGGGAGTGCAGTGAGAGAGCATAAAACATCTTATAAAAAGGCTGTGCGTCCTGCTGGACATCAAAGGGCTCCTAAGGAGTGCATGCAGATGAATTCAGGGTAGAGGAGTCATCAGCATATGGATTAAATTCCCTATTCATTATGTATCCGTCAGAGCATCAGGAGAAAACTTCACACAGCATGGCCCCAGTTCAACGAGCTGGAAAACGCTCTGAGTCACGGAGGGACCCCAAAGGCAATCAGCCGCTCCCCGCCATCCTGAATCTTCTTCCGCTGTGGAAAAACCTGCACTAGAGGAAACCGGCTGTGCTAATTCAGACAGGCTGGCCCCACTCACCGCAGTCAGCCCCTCCATGCCTCTCCAAGGTCTGCTGCAGCCCAGCCAGCTCACCCAGATATAGCTGGGCCCTCCCCTGCATCTGGCCCCTCCTGGCTCTCCCCACTGCCACCCCAGGGCTGTGACCCTACTGCCTATCCTTGTCCCCACAACAGCAACCTGGGCCTGCCCGGGAGGAGAGGGAGGGCAGAAAGGTGCCCCGACGACCATCCAGTAGGCCTGTCCTGTTCAGACAGGGCTTTCTGACTGATGGAGGACCCGACACATCCCCTCCCTATGCTCATCCCAGCCCACCTCACAGGCCAACCCCTTTTATCTTCAGTAAACTTCTCCTCTTCCAAATTCATCCCATCATCCAAGCCTTCCTGAAATCCCCATGCCCGACAAAGCCCAAGGCCTAAAATGCTCACTCACCCGCCGTCTAGTTAATGGGAGGCTCTGATAGCGTGTGCCGCATTTGGCCAGAGGACCCAGCCAGGCAAGATTCCTGCTCTGCGAATTGCTGCCCCTCCTCTGGGCTCCTCAGGAGATGTGTACAAAGAAGACCAATAGCAAGGTGGCCTCAGGACCCCACTTCAGGAATGGAGGACTTAGTTCCCCAGCTGCTCAGATGTCTCCAGCCATCCCTATCCGCTTCCTCCTTCAGGCAGGAAGACAGCCCCCTTGCCCAAGGGCACGCCCCTTCCTCAGGGGACCCATCAATGGCTGATTGGTGGCGCTGAGGTACAAAGGCTGGGGACACACCTCCAATGCAAATCTCTATCTCAGCTGCTTCCCAGGGAACCCCACCTGTGACATACCAAGCAGGAAACTGAGACAGAACCACTTCACTAAAATCTGGTCTCTTGTCCAGTATCGCCCCGTGCAGAGTTCCAGGAAAGCTAAGACACAGAAAGTACTTTGGTCCTCCAGAGTGGGGAGGCTTCCTATCTCCCCACAAACACAAATCCAGATCTCTCTGGCCAGCCATGCCCAAACCCACACACTTTGCATGCAGAGGAAAGAAACCACAGTCTGAGAATAAACTCGGGCCGTCCTCCTGTGCCAAGAGAGACAGACGACAGCAAAGGAGGCGGCCTGTTCACAGCGGGTGCTTTGCAAGCGCAGGACCTTGCCTACCAGCAAAGGTGGCCCACTGGGGGGCTTTGCCATCTGACTAGAGCAGGACCTTCTCCTCTCTCAGAAGTGATGGGTGCACGGAGGGAGGCCCATGCAGGAGGGAAGGCCTCCTCTCCCCTTCTGATTTGGAGCTGAGCCCAGGGCTCACCAAAACCAAGTTCCAGGCCCAGCTTCAGAGAGTATTTTATGAAGCAGACATTCACTGCAGTCCTAGGAACCTTCGTTTTCTCAGCTATAAAGTGGCACCAGTGGCCCCATCCCGCTGGCTCATGGGTTGGGGTGAGGACATGCTGGGAGAGATAGTGGAAAAGCTCCCCACGCTGTGAGGGGTGCACACACACAGAACCGACTGCTACGGTGATGATGAATGGTCTTGCCTTCCACTCCAGAGTCCACTTCTCAGGAGGGCCGGGATCAGGGTTCACATCTGGGTTTCCCTCCAGCCAGCAGAACCATCCTGGACACAGGTGTTCCCCGAAGCTGGCTGGATGATGAACCAAGGACTGAAAGAATCAGGAAGACGGATGATGACTCGGCGTGGTGTGAGCCCAGACCAGCTGCTAGGGACCGTCACACAGCACTCCTCTCCATCATCGTTTCACTACTTTTGTCCTAAAATCCACAGCTTGCAGTTGGTTTTCTGTGTCGTTTGTGGCTAGCCTGAGAGTCTGGGAAGGACAGGAAGAGGGAAGCACGGCGATTGCTCACAGAGGCTCTGTGCACTTTACCTCCCCGATGGCCTGCAAAAGCAGTGTCATCACTGCGGGGCCAGCACTGTGCCCCAGCACACAGCTGAGATGGGGGCGGGGACCAGGGCTCCAGCCCAGCCTGCAGTCCACTCCCCTAGCTCTGTGCCCAGAGGAGCAATTTTTTCTAGTCACGCAAAGATGCTCTATAGGTTGGCAGTCCCAAGATACCTAACCCCTCTGAGGCATGGTGCTATTTTACAGAGGGAGAAATTGAGGCTCAGAAAACTTTACTTGCCTAAGGTCACACCACAGGTGAGCAGTGGGGCCAGGCAAGTACACTTTAGGCTGGGCTTGAGCCCTGGCCTCCTGGAGTCAGATAGACTCCACTCCTTACAGAATGTGGGTGTGGACTCCACCTCTTACAGAGTGTGGACACTATGACCACAGTGCGGCTCCATGAAGTGGCCACCTCTACAGATGTCGGACAGAGGCTTTCTTCACAGGCTGACTATGTGCAACCCCACCTTACAATTCAGACATGCAGATAATTCCTTACATGATGTGTTAGTTACAGTCTCTCTGATTTCAGGTAACAGCAGCCAAACGAGCAGAAGAGAAAAACTTTATTAGAAAGATACTGAGAGACCTGAAGGAAATGAAAAATCCCAAAAGAACAGAATCCGAAATTGTCCAGGAGAGCTCTGAGGATCTCAGAGGTGGAAATGGATTGCCTTTCATCCAGAACCCCGGCATGAGCTGGACTTGGCTTTCAGTCTCTGTGTTACATTTCCAGGTTCCTAAGAGAGAGAGAGCATGCTGGGCAACCTGGGTCAAGTGTCTCCTTCAGTGAATCATTTCCTGAGGCCAGGTCCCCTGTGACAGTATGATTACCCACAGCCTAACACTGTGATCACGGGCAGTTACCATGTGGGGGATGTATATACCACCCTTAGACGCGGTTCCAGGCTTCAGAAGGCCCTGCATATTATGACTGCACACACACACACACACACACACACACACACACACACACTTCTTTATTTTATTTTATTTATTTATATTTTGAGATGGAGTTTCACTCTTGTCGCCCAGTCTGGAGTGCAATGGCACGATCTCAGCTCACTGCAACCTCTGCTTCCCGAGTTCAAGAGATTCTCCTGCCTCAGCCTCCCGAGTAGCTGGGATTACAGGCATGCACCATCACAAACTGGTTAATTTTGTGTTTTTAGTAGAGATGGGGTTTCTCCATGTTGGTCAGGCTCGTCTGGAACTCCCAACCTCAGGTGATCCACCTGCCTCGACCTCCCAAAGTGCTGGGAGCCACCACACCCAGCCGCACGCACTTTTCAAAACCACACAGGATCCAGGCCTCGGTGCTGGCAGATAACAAGGTTAAACATCAATTCTCATGACTGGCACTGCTCAGGCCCCAGGGAAATCCATTTCTATATCTCTTGCTTAATGTCCTCAACACAAAAGGTATCTGAATGCTGAAAAATTTGTGAGTTACACCTCTGCAGATGTCAGGTAGACACTTCTTCCAAATGGAAGGAGAATTTGCATGGTGGAAACTCTTCCCTAAGAGAAAATACAAACTATTTCACTTATTAACTCCTCTCAGCATGAATGCAACAGATTTTTAATGACTTCTGTTTAGTAACAAAATATTGTTTCCTAGTAACGTCGAGCATCAACTTTCCTTCTCTTCCTGTTCCAGTTCATGATTCTGAAGGCACCTGATAATTAGCATATCTTTCACAATAGTAGAGTTGATATTTTGCATAAGCAGTTGAGAAATACATTGCAATATTAAACAGTTCGTTTTGCTCCTCAATGAGTATATATGTAGCTCTACATTAGAAGTAATATGATGATGTGTAATATCAATGCTTTCTGTTAGTAACCAGATGCACACAGAATGCCAGACCTGTGGATAATCTTTGTTTTGTAAAATCACTTAATGTGATTTTCTTAAATTTTCAAAATATTAAACTGAAAACTTCAGCTTTACTTAAATAATTGTAAGATTTTGATATCCATTAATCATAATTGTATTTTCTCTTTCAATTGTCAGAGAGAATTGTGAATATTTTAAAGAAAATGCTTTTTTGAAAACATAAATTTTTAAATGTTTTTGATCCTATTTACCATAATTTAGGATTTTTTATAAAAAATAAATGCAAATTTTGTACACTTTAAATGCAGTCACCTTTTATTTTTCATTATATAGGCTGGCATTGGCAAACTTTGTCTTAGTGGGCTAGATAATAAATACGGCAGGCAGACAACATGGTCTCCGCTACAAACACTCAGCTCTGTCATTGCAGCATAAAAGCAGCCACGATGAAACATGAGTGATTGCGTGCCTATGTTCCAATAAGACTTCATTTACAAAAAGATTTGTTTATATATTGCTTCATATGTAAAAATTGTTTTGATATTGAGATTAATAAAAACGCTTGTTTTTTTTTTATTTTAATATATACTTTTTATTGCATTTTAGGTTTGGGGGTACATGTGAAGAACATGCAAGATTGTTACATAGGTACACACATGGCAGTGTGATTTGCT